>PVKP010006795.1:0-30930 GCA_004027715.1 Plecturocebus donacophilus | reverse complement strand
CCTCCAAGTCGCCAGCATTACAGATGCTTGCCACCACACCCAGCTAATTTTTGTATTTTTAGTAGAGATGGGATTTCACCATGTTGGGCAGGCTGATCTTGAACTCCTGACCTCAAGTGATCCACCCACTTCAGCCTCCCAAAGTGCTGGGATTACAGGCGTGAGCAGTGCTTTTTTTCTTTAAGTATGTTTTTCCTCTCACTCTCATTCAGGTATTATGCCAGGTTCACTTTGGCCCTTAGGGAAAAATAATGTTTGAAAAAGCTAAGATTTTTCTGTAAGTCTGGGCCCTTTCCTCAATGTCTTGGAAAAGTACTAGATCGCCAAGTAAATACACACAGACAAACCAATAAAATCATTAGACCATCTTGATGAATGTATTTCTAGGGATTATTATGTGCTGTAATAAAAAATAAATATTTTGTCTCTGTCCCGAGTTCATGGCATACAGCTCCTAAACTCTCAGAATCTCAGATTGATGGATGTCTTTTACATGCTAATGAGATGATTGGTGACCAGGACCCCTAGATTGCTTATGGATTGGGGCTGGTCACAGGAAAGACCAAGCCATGATTACACTGTTGGAACTTTCATTCCCATTCTCTGTCTCACCCTATAACTCACCCACCTCCAATATCTGGGAAGGGGAGATGGGAAGACCGAGTTAATCACCAATGGTAATCATTTAATCAATCACGCCTAAATAATGAAACCTCCATAATAACCCCTAAAATTCTAAGAGCTTCCAGATTCGTGAACACATTGAGGTGCTGGGAGGACGACGTACCCAGAAAGGGCACAGATGCTCTGAGCCCCTTCTCCCATACCTTGCCCTATGCATCTCTTCTACTAGGGTGTTTCTGAGTTGTATCCTTTATAATAAATCCAATAATAATTAACTAAAGTGTTTTCCTGAGTCCCGTGAGTCATTCCAGTGCATTATTGCACCATGGGGGTGCAGCAGTACAGGAACCTTTGTAGCCAAGTTGAAAAGAAGTGTAAGCTGGGGACCTCATACTTTTGGCTGGCATCTGAACTGGGCGCAGTCTATGGAGTCTGGGGCTAAGTCCAGGTCATCAGTGTTAGGGTTGAAATGAATTGCAGGACAATTGGTGTCTAGAGGGTTAGAGAATTAGTTAGTATAAGAAAAAAACACACACATTGGGTGTCAAAAGTGTGTTAAGTAAAAATAATTCCTTTTATTCTTGTTTTTTAAGAAAAGAATTAATGATAACACTATATGTTATAAAAATGGATAGTGGTTGTTACATAAAAATTAAAGTAGCTGTAAGCCAGCTCAATATTAGAAGACAGATAAGGGAAGATAAACACATGCCACTTTTCTATAATGACTCAGCACCTCAGTGAACATCAGAAAGCTATTTCTGCAGCTTATTCGTAGGTACTTATTCTAGCTAAGGCACTGTTAGCCCTCAGAGGAAATCCAGAAGTGTACCACACATGGTCCCTGCTTTAAAGAAAGTAATTTTAATGACCCACAAGGTGGTTTATAAACTCTGCTGTAAAAGATATTTGAGTCTATTAATATCATTCATAGAAAACCTCTTTCTTCCAACATCTTAAAATTCAGAAAGATATTTCTTGCTTGGAAGATGAAAGAGTTATCCTGATTTTCGTAAAAATTAACAAAACCATTAGTTTAGACAGTCCATGTGAAATGTTCTTATTCTGTAACTTCAGTACAAACATAACCACACATGTAAATTTTTTAGAAAATATCTGGCCCAGCTGACGTGGTGGCTCACGCCTGTAATCCCAACACTTTGGGAGGCCAAGGCGGGTGGATCTCAAGATCAAGAGTTCAAGGCCAGCCTGGCCAATATAGTGAAACCTTGTCTCTACCAAAAATACAAAAATTAGCTGAGCCTGGTAGTGCGTGCCTGTAGTCCCAGCTGCTCAGGAAGCTGAGGCAGGAGAATTGCTGGAAACCAGGAGGCAGAGATTGCAGTAAGCTGAGATCACACCACTGTACTCCAGCCTGGGTGCCAGAGTGAGACTCTGTCAAAAGAAAGGAAAGAAGGGAGGGAGGGAGGGAAGGAAGGAAGGAAGGAAAATACCTGCCACACATTTCATGTGAAAGCCATACATTTGAAGAGTTTCTAGATAAGAATATAGTACATGAGCATAAAAACTGATATTTATTCTTTGAACCCTTAAAGCATTTCTAATGCAAAGTTCACATAAATAGCAGTTTCCAAAGTTCTGGCAGAACAAGCTATAGAAGTAATTTCAAAGACCTATGGCAATAGTAGATATTCAGTAAATATTTGTTAAATGACCAGTGAAAAAAATTATTAGGTAAAGTTTTCACTTCTGAGTGAGAGGCAGTTAAACAGAGAATAACGCTGTTCTGAAGGGTGTATAAGACCACAATCTAATGTAATGATTTCTATTCCTTTAGGAGAAAAATCGGCACTGAAATGGAATTCCCTGAGAAACTGGAAGAAACCAAGCTGATGGTAGCTGAAAATGAAGACCATGAAAAACTCCAAGTTAAAATCCAGGCTTTTGAAGACAAGATAAATGCAGAAAGCAATGCCGCTAGCTCTATCAGAAGATATAGTTTGGGCCAAGTTTCTAAAGAAGAAAGAAAAAACATTAGATTTAATAGGTATAACTTTGGTTTGGTTTGTTTTTTAGAGCATGTACTTCATGTTAGCTATTAGTTTTGTTCCCACTCTGTTATGGGTGTTTTTTTTTTTATATATTTTTTACCTATAGCCACCTGAAGTGCTGTCCTTACGTGAATGAAGTATTATCCACAATGCTCTCATTATCCAAGGAAGCTTACTATTTTAAATGGGTACTACGAAAGGAAAACAAACCTATTGCTTAATTTTTAAAGCAATTTTAAAATATAAGTATGCCATATGGAAAATACTGTCTCTTGATTTCTGATGAAAAATCAAAAGCAGAAGTAGACAAAGATGAAAAATATGTAAGTCTACCATTTTGCAGCCAGTTTTGCCATGAAATTGATTTCTAAACCTTTGTTTTTGGAGGTGACCTAGATTTTCAAAGGTTTGGTTTATTATGTCATTTGTTGGTTGTCCACATTTATCACGCCTGTTAACAGTTTCACATTCCAGAGGAAGTAACTTTTTGTCCCAATGTTATTATTATTTATTTTTCCTTGTCAGTGAATGGTAATGCAACTTCTTTAACTTTCCCTTTGTTTGTACTCTAGGTCAAAAAGCTTGGCTTTGCACACTATGCTCACAAAGGGTGTGAGTTCAGACGACGGTGAAGATGCAAGCAGGGGAGATGTGCAAGCCAGCATCTCTCTTTCAGAAATAGACCCACTTAGCCAAGGAAGTGACAAGCTGCTCTTTAAGACAGACACTGACAGATTACAGCTTGGAGATTCTTCAGTTTCATACCCAAATATTAGACATATAGACTCAGAGAATTTGCCAGAAACTGTTAAAGAAAACTTCCAGGAAGCAAATCCAGAGGCAACTGCAAGTCCTATAGAATACCAAGATAAGCTGTACTTGCACTTAAAAAAGAACCTCAGCAAAGTGAAAGCATATGCCATGGAGATTGGAAAGAAGATTCCAGTCCCTGATCAGTGTACCATTGAAGGTAAGTGTTGTGTACTTCCCAAACCTGAGAAACTTCAGGAGTCACTGCAAATAAACAAAAAACTCAGATCATGTAAATTAGCATACTCTTTTCTGGGTCTTTTGCAAAATAGATCATTTTTTTAAAACACTTTACATTATTTGACTTCCACCCCCCTGCAAAAAAAAAGGTTGATCATCTTATTGATTCCCATTTGAATCTACTTGGGTGCACGTAAGTCCACTGACTCTGATTTTTGCAAACCTCAAGATATATTATTTCTGGTCCCCTGTCCCCAGAATTCAGGAAAATCCTGCAAAGAGGTTGGTGACCCTAAAGAAGGCTCTGGGGTAGGAGTTCTGCCATAGACATTTCCCAGCCATATAATCATGCAAGAAAGCCATGCACAACATTGAATGTCAGCTTCCATTCAGCTACTGTGTGACAGGCAGTGTGTTAAAAGTACTCAACATTCAGCTATAAACCAAACAGATACAATTCCTGACCTCTTAGAGATTATAGTACAGATGATGATGCTCAGCTTAGGATGAGACCATGTCCCCAAAAACCCATTATAATTTGAAAATGCACCTAGGTTACCAAACATTACAGCTTAGCCTAGCTTACCTTAAACATGCTCAGAACAATTACACTAGCCTAAAATTAGGCAAAATTATCTAACACAAAGCCTATTTACATTAAACTATTGAATATCTCATGTAATTTATTAAATGCTGTACTGAAAATGAAAAATAGAATGGATGTATAGGCACTCACATGAAATATGGTATCTACTGAATGAGTATCACTTTCACACAATTGTAAAGTCAAAAAATGGGAATTGTATGTCAGGACCATCTGCACACAAAGAAAAGGGCACAAACATAGTCAGGAGGTGACTTAAGAAACAGGAGCCAGTGAGAGGCTGAGCTAGTCAGAAAACAAAGGGCAAAGTAAAAAAAAAAACAAAAAATTTTAAACAGGATGTCAGAGGCTAGGACCTCCCTCAGGTACATGAATTAGGGTGGCACCAATAAAAACTCCGTAAAATTTTAACTGATGACAAGATCAGTAACAATGTCTTACTGAGCCATAGTGGAATCTAAGGCACCTTTCAACTTTGAAAATATCTTACGTCGAAAATACATTTAATACACCTAACATATGAACATTACAGCTTAGCCTAGCCTACCTTAAATGTGATCAGAATACATACATTAGCCTACAGTTGGGCAAAAATATATATAGTTTGACAACTAACTAGTTAACTTTGCTTTTTTTTCTAAAAATATTGAATAAATTCATCATCTTTACTTAAAAAAAAAAAAAAGAATACTTTCTTTCAATACTGATGTTTCCTACCAGGGATGACGTAGAAGTGAGTATGTAATTTTTTAGGTTGACATTTTGGAATTCATTCATACTCTTGGAATTTACTGGGCAATTCCTTGCACAGAGATATGTGTGAAGGATGGAAAATTTTTATGATTCACTGTTAATACATCCATTGAGAAAGAGCTCAGGCTGATTGCAGGGGATGCATTGTTATTATTTCAGAAGTAGTGTAAACTATTCAGTGAGATGCCAGCAGTCATCTGGCTGACAGTTTTGTTTGTTATGATAAGATCGCTCAACAATACTACTTTCCTTAAAAACGTATTGAAAAAAGATTTAGGCTTAATTGTGTTATGCTTAATGTGTTGTTGGTATAAACGCAACATATTTGATCTTTCTTGGTGAATTATGCATACTAGTCAAGAAGCAAAGAGAAGAAGCATAAAAACCACTTCTGAAACATTTGAAGTTAAAGGGACAGATTAGCCAGCAGGCAATAGCAACAAAGTGTTAAGAAAAATTTTGGACTGCTGTTATGAAGTCTATAAGAATACGACAAAATAACCTTTGAAAGAAATTCTTTTGATGTTAGGTTGGTCTGTATGAAAAAACCTGACATTAGACTGTTTTGATGTTCAAAAATATCAATTTCATATGGTTCTGCATAATAATACTTAAGTATAAACTATGTTAAATGAATAGGAACCTCACTGGTTACAGTATAGCAGAATTCAGTATAAGTTGAATCAAGGTCACAAATAGCATTCATAACTCCAGTCAGCCATCTATTACTGCATGATATTGATCACACTGGGGACAGGCAATAGAGTATAAACAGATCAGTGAGAATCTATCAGCGTGTCTGGGAAAAATGTCAAATCCCAAGTCTTGTCGAGGTTGGGTTAGCAATGTCATTTTGGGTATGCACAGCCTGTTATTCCTAGATCAGAAATTCACTTCTGAACCTTGTAGGTCTCTGGTATTTGTGTAGGTTTACCAACAACTTAAAGTTAGGTATTCATAAGCAGAGCAAGGATCTGTATCACTGCCTGATTATAGTTATATACAAGATTGGAAGAACTGAATTCATCTGCCAAAGAACATTTTAAAAATATGAATCATTGTTTTTCATCTATTTGAACAAAGCTGATTAGAGGTCACAAAAACACATACATGATATTGTATTAAATCCTTGAAAACCTGGCCCATCACTGAAGTTCTATAAAGGATGATATAAAAGCTTACAAAAACCTATCAACGTTACTTTGAAGTATTTCCTTATTGGGTGAAAATACATCCCATCTGTAGAGCATATCAGCAAGACTGACTTAAGAAAGCTAATTTTAAAGCTAGTAATGTAGTCCTTTCTTTATTGATCCACACATGTTAATTTTGCTTAAAATGAGATTAATTATGAATATCAATTAGTGGGTATTGTTTTTATGGTTAATGACAAATAAGGCTTCCTTATTGAAAATCTGCATGTAGTCAAGTCCAGCCTCAGTGTTGGTGTGACTGTGGGGTGCTCACATCCTTCTGGTCCAGTTGGTCCCATCTGGGGGATGTTGATAACGCCCATCCACTTAATGCTTCTGAGGAAGCTTTCTTTTTTATTTTTTAATGGATTAGTTTAATCATAGGTTTAGGATAATTTCTCCATGAATTGAAGTTGTAGCCAGAGAAAAATGCTAAATCTTGTTCACACAATTTGAGAAAGAAAAACAGTTAATAGGAAAATGTTACCAAATTCCCTGTAGACTCATTTCATTGAGGCGGTCTCTCGGGCCCCTGTTAGAAGGACACTTATTAAGGAATACTTTTCTAGAGAACTTTTCTTGGTACTTTGGGACTTTTCTTGGATTACCTTACTTACCTGCTCCCACCTCTCCAAACAGTGAATTTTAGTTGACAGAGGCAGACAGAACAGCGACTGGTTTCTATCTTAACTTTCTCCTGCCACACATATCCCAATCCCAGTCAACTGCAACAGCACGTGAAACACAAACAAATAACAGGAAGAAATGAAGATTTACAAATCCTTTTGAAAAGACTCTCTGCAAACTGCTTTAATGAGTTAACATCAGATCACTGCCCTTGTACATCCTCAGCCAAGAATAGGTACAAGACTCGGGCATTTAACCACAAATCACTGGGAAGGATGTTACCTACTTACATCCACGACTTAACATGTTGCAAACTTTCTAAAGAGGACATAAGATAACTGTATTTCTCATTAATTATATTTTTAAAAGCACTTCTTTAAAATAAAAAATGTTTGGTTTCCTTTCACATTTAGATAAAGATTAAAGAAAAATGTTGCAGCGAGGTGTGGTGGCTCATGCCTGTAATCACGGCACTTTGGGAGGCCGAGGCAGGTAGATCACCTGAGGTCAGGAGTTTGAGACCAGCCTGGCCAACATGGCAAAACCCCGTCTCTACTGAAAATACATAAAGTAGCTGGGCATGGTGGTATGCACATGTAATCCCAGCTACTCAAAAGGCTGAAGCAGGAGAATCACTTGAACCCGGAAGGCAAAGGTTGTAGAGAGCTGAGATCGCACCACTGCATTCTCCAGCCTGGGTGACAGAGTGAGACTCTCAAGAAAAAGAAAGAAAGAAAAAAGAGAAAAAAGGAGAAAAGAAAAATATTCCTTACAATACAGTTGGTCAAAGGAGTATATTGTTGGTCTGCATCTCCGGTAACCTGGTATGTATCTACAGATGAGATGAATATTCATCCGACTAGAAAAGAGTGCAAAATAAAATTGGTGAGCACATGCACTCTTAGGATATTTTGTATGGAGATCCAGGAGCAGATCCAAACTGAAAATGAAATCAGTCATCTCAAACCTTGAAATGGCTAGTTCCCCTAACATAATATCCACCTTGGTTTTGTCTCTAATAGATTTAAACAGACCTTACTAACAAATAAACAGAGGGAAAAGTAAATACATAAACGAAGCAAAAACGCACAGAAGTACATTTCAATATATCTCACCCTAAAAGTCACCACGTTAAAAGAAAAATGAGGAGATGCAGGTGGTGTAAAAGCTGTAGTTTGCTGTAGCATATTTCATATTCTTAAATACATTTTTTGAAATGTATTATTTTTAAGATAGAAGGGTACACAGCAATATACTCTTATATCCACAGTCAGTACTTTTATCATCTTTTAGGGAAGCTTATACTCAGAAATTATTATCAGTCATCCATTATTGTTGTTTGGGGACTGTCTTTACTCTAAGGGATACAGTGCAGTACAAAATGTTCCTGAGCCCCTGACGGTCCCCAGCAGAAGAGTACATTCCAATCCAGTTTGCCACAAACCAAATTTCAGTAAAGTGAATGTTATTTTTCCATTTACTTTCATTATGAAACTGGCAGTATATGCCCTGTAGGAAAGCAGAGTGGTCCCTGGATGTCGTCAAATTTCATTTAAAAACAAAGTAAACAGAGTAAATCCAAATTTTTGAGGTCTGTTGGTGATGAAGAGTTGGTAGCCAGGAAACTGAAAAGAGATTATATAGCTGCGTAAAGGGTTTTGATAAGACAGAGAAAAAGGTGGGGTGGAGGAGGGTAGATTATTTCCTCCTGTTTGCTACACAACAACCATCAAATTTCAGGTGATAGAGGATTTTTAGGTTTTTTTTTAAATCATACATAGCAAAATCAAGAGTCCAGGTATTTGATAATTTGGTAGGAACTGATCTGTGTTACAGTTCATTCCAGAGAGGCACACATTTATAGCAGATGAGTCCAAAGCTGACAGAGCGTACTTGGAGTGAGGCAAAAAGAGCTAAGTAAAAGACAGCTAATTCCTGTGTCTACATTATTGTCCTGTTCACATTAGGGACTGGTGAAAGATTATAAAAAACAGGTTGTTGTTTTTTTCTTATAAAAACATTCAGTTGGCCTGGTTTGGTGCTTCACGCCCAGGATCCCAACACTGGGAGCCAAGGTGGGTAAGTTCCTTGAGCCCAAGAGTTTGGCTGGCTTGGGTAGCACGGCGAAACCCTGCCTCTACAAAAAATACAAAAATAAGCCAGCCATGGTGGTGTGCACTTGTAGTCCCAGCTGCTTGGAAGGCTGAGGTGAGAGAATTGCTTGACCCCAAGAGTTCAAGGCCGCAGTGAATCATGACTGCACCACTGCACTTCAGCCTGGGTGACAAAGAGAGACCCAGTCTCAAGAAAAGTCAGCAAACTTTTAAAAATAATTTGTTTTACAGAAAATAATCATTTTTCAGATGAAAATATCTACATCAATTATCCCACAGCCATTAAAATATTATATTGGCAATTAAAATAAGCCACAACTGCAGAAAATGTAAAGTTATT
Source organism: Plecturocebus donacophilus (assembly GCA_004027715.1). Classification (NCBI taxonomy): domain Eukaryota; kingdom Metazoa; phylum Chordata; class Mammalia; order Primates; family Pitheciidae; genus Plecturocebus; species Plecturocebus donacophilus. The sequence continues at coordinate 21,673 of PVKP010006795.1, read as the reverse complement.
GAAGAAACTCTGAGAGTATGATTCTGTTTCTCCTGTAAAGCCCTCTAGTTTATACATATAAGTAAAAACCACTTTTTACAATGATCACGTAAGTGGAGATGTTTGAAGAAATATTAATCTGGGAAGTAATGCCTTACTTACATGGCTAGGGACAATGACAGATGACGGTGTCTCCCCAGTGAGATTTCCAAGCCTCAAAGCCCAAGAACATTGTCATCTACTTAGCCAATATTTGTGCTCAAAGCATCTGGCATTGGGCCAGGCAGGGCGAAACTTAGCCAACTCTAGAGTTCCCTGGTCTCTCAGACTTGAAGTATTTGTTAGTGATGCCTGAAAGGTTCATTCTCTGGATATGCTTTGGAGACTGGTCTGGCAACAGCAGAGATTGCCATAATCATTATGCCCTCATTCATTCATCAACCAACTCTTCTTGAGAACCTGGCATATACCCACCACGCTGCTGTGGGCAGGGGATACAACTGTCTGCAGAACAGCCATGGCCTCTGCTTTCATGGAACTTACATAATACGTAGTTACAAAGTGAGATGAGTTATCTACAGGAAAGGAACATGGTTCTGTCAGAGCCTATCATGTGGAATCTGCCCTGATCTGGGAGTCAAAGCAGTTTCCCTGAAGAAGAAACTCTTGAGAAACGTGAAGAGCAAGTAGAGGTGTGGGAACTGAATAAAACCATCTGTCCTGTGGAGAGAAAGATCGCAGCCTACTCCAGGGACTGAAGGTTGGCCCCTGGGGAGCACTGAAGTAAAGTGAGGAGGATAGTTCAACATAGGCAGGGATCTGGGGTCTATCCTGAGAGAAAAATCAGATTGAAAAAATATCTCCCTACCTGCAATGTGGAGATTGGCCTGTAGAGGGGGCTAGAGACTCCTTAAGAGGCAACTGCTTTTCCCCAGGTGAGAAATTCATTCATTCATTCATTCATTCAACAATAATTTGAGTCCCTACTGTGGGTTAGGCACTGAAGATATAGTAGCAAACAAGACCAAGTCTCTCCCTTCTTGGAACTTATTCTATGGGATGATATAGACCAAGAACAAAAAAATATATAGAAAGAATAATGCCAAGTAATGACGGCTGCTATGAAACACAAGTTGGCAGGGTGAGGGGGGCTGGATAAAGAATGAGATTGCTATTTAGGTAGAGTGACTGGTGAAGGCCTCTCTACCTCTCTACTGAAGTGATTTTGCAATGGAGACATGAGTGAGGAGAAGCAGCAAGGATGGACAGTAAATACAAAGCCATGAGGCAGAAAGACTCTTGATGTGTGGGACCTTAGATCAGGGTGATTGGACTACAGGTGGTGAGAAATGTTCACTCCAGATATATTTCAAAGGAAGGCTGTCAGCAGTGCTGGTGGGTTGGGCTTAATCATGCAATGGATGGATGAGACAGATAAGACTAGAGGAAGAGAAAATGTGTGGGGAGATACAAATCAAGAGCTTGGTTTTAGACATGTAAATTTTGAGATGACCACTTTTTCTTTTTTTTTTTTATTAACAAACTTTATTTTTTAGAGAAGTTTTAGGTTCACAGCAAAATTTAGTGGGAAGTATAGAGAATTCCCATTTACCCCCTGTGTCCCCGCCACACACACAACTTCCCCCACTGTCAGCATCCCTCATCACAGCGATACATTGGTGCAACTGATGAACCCATAGTGACACATGATCATCCAGAGTCCATAGTTTACACTGAGGTTCACTTTGGTATTGTACCTTTTATGGGTTTTGACAAATGTATAATGATGTGCCCATTATTGTAGTTTCAGAGTAATTTTACTGCCCTAAAAATGTTCTCTGTTCTGCTTCTTCATTTTATTCATTCTTCATTCATTTTACAACATTTTTGAGTGCCTACTACATGCCAGCACCACTCCAGGGACTTGGGAAACATTAGTGATCAAAATAGGCAAATATCCTTGCCTTCATGGAGGCTGTTCTAGTGGGAAAAGACGTATGATAAATAATAGAAGTGATAAATAAGTAAAATATGTAGGATGTTACAAAGTGTTAAGTGCTATGATAAAAGAAAAAAATTGAGCCAGCCAAGAAAAGCCAAGAAAAAAAAAAAGGATTTAGTGTATCTATGTACAAATTTGAAAAGAGGAGGGAAACTTCTAGAAGGACACACATCAAACAACTATCACTGTTTTTCTCTGAAGAAACACATTGGAGCCGGTTGCAGTGGCTCACGTCTCTAATCCCAGCACTTGGGAGGGCAAGGTGGGTGGATTGCCTGAATTCAAGAGTTCAAGAAGAGCCTGGGCAAAATGGCAAAACCCCATCTCTACTAAAATGCCCAAAAATTAGCCAGAGTGGTGATGTGCCTCTGGTCCCAGCTACTCAGGCTGAGACAGGAGAACCGCTTGAGCCCAGGAGGTGGAGGTTGAGCTGAGATTGCACCACTGCACTCCAGTCTGGGCAACAGAGCCAGACCTTGACTCAAAAAAATAAAAAGAGAAAGAATCAGATTGGGGATGCAGGTGGAGAAAAAAGCGAGAGGGCGTAAATATTAATGTAAATATTTCTGCAAGGTTTGGAGATTTTTAATAAGAATAATTGGCTTCAGTAATAGAGATGCAGGTAACCCAGACCTAGGTAATAACTTCAGATGCCCAGCAGCCTGTCTAAATCAGGTTCCAGTTCCACCTCTGCTGTGGGGCAATTCTGATTCCTTGAACAGGTTATTTCATCTCCTTGGTCACCACTTCCTTACACTTATCCCAAGAGTATATTACAGGGTCAAGGGTTTGCAAGTTTTGCTCCCTCAAGGGGCTCCAGAGCCCCCTTTTTCCTCCCTTTACCTGCCCTGCAAACAGAACAGCCCTGATGTAGCTGGCTTCACATGCTAGCCTTCCTAATGGATGTTTAAACCAAGAATTCCACAGCTTAAAGAAGCTTGTAAAACACTGGGCTGGATAACTTTTAAGGTCCTTTATGCTCTAAATGTAATTAATCTCAAGTATCTTAGAGAGAGCTAGCAAAGTATATAAAATGTTAAGTTATTCAGCCAAGTTTTTTTTTTTTGCTATCAGCCACAAACAACTTTATTACTAATTTTATATCTCCAATATAAAGTAAAAAAATGAAATTTTTCTTTCATATTAATTTCCTGTCCTTTCTCTAGACATCTGCATTCATCAGTTTACAACAGTTCAGAGAAAATAAGCCAGATTGTTCAATAGTTGTGAGGCTTGTCTCACCATTTGCTTGGATTTATTCATTAATATGTATCAAACAGCAAATAACCAACCACAATCAGCAAATTAATGCATTGTGTCTGTCCTGGCTGTTTCTATTCTAATAGTTTTGTTTACCTTACTCAATAGAAAATAATCTATTTCAAATAGTACACGAAGCAGCCTACAAAAATATATAATAAAGCAAAAAGAATTTTTACTCAATGTAGGGGGAAAAAACAAACATAGAGAAATAAAATGAATTCAGTAGTTATTTTTCAGGAACTTATCCCTGGAAATTTTCACAGTTGCTAAATGTGATTTGAAATTTACTCCTGAGCACCCTAGTGGTCATAGTAAGGACAGTAACAATATTGGTTTAAAAATCTACAGTGTCCATAAAAAAAATTGTACTAAGTCCTGGCGGGGGGAGGGGAAGAAAGCTGTTTATTTGACTGACAAATGCTGTTCTTACACATGCATTTTTATCTGCAGGAAAGTATCAGGGGGAAGGATTATGTATAACTTGTTCCCATTGCTCCTGTCCCCCCAACCCACTCATATCTGAGAAAGGCCTGGTTGAGGAGTGGACCTGGTAAAGACCTCCCCAGAACAGTTCTTATGTTCTGGGGAGGTGCTATGTCACCTTATTCTTCAAGCCAGAGTGGGAGCTGAAGAAAAAAAAAACTGCCAATTGATATCCAATGATCTTCAGACACAGTTCTTATTTAATGAGTATTTCGCATTTCTAAGGCTATCGCCTAAAATCATTTTATGTATAAAATAAACTTAGTTGGCTGGGAGCGGTGGCTCAAGCCTGTAATCCCAGCACTTTGGGAGGCTGAGGAGGGTGAATCACCTGAAGTCGGGACTTTGAGTCCAGCCTAACCAACATGGTGAAACCCCATCTCTACTAAAAATACAAAATTAGCTGAGCATGGTGGCACATGCCTGTAATCCCAGCTACTCCAGAGGCTGAGGCAGAAGAATGACTTGAACCCGGGAGGCAGGGGTTGCGGTGGGCCAAGATCGTGCCATTGCACTCCAGCCTGGGCAACAAGAGCAAAACTCTGCCTCAAAAAATAATAATAATAAAATAAAATAATAAAAATAAACTTAGTTGATCATTTTATCCCTCAGAAGGCTAGCCCACTGTGACAATAACTTTGTGACAGTTAAAAGATAGCACTGCTCAATTCTAATCCATTTCCTGGTGGAAAAAAATTCTAGTGAAGGTATTTTTCCCTAATTATAAAAGTATAATATTCACTGTAAAAAATTGGAAAATAGAAAAAAAAACTAAAGGAAGTCATCCTTAATCTTATCATTTTACCACTTTTAGAAACGATATGTATTTCCTTCCAGAATTTTTTCTATGTTGGAAAATATTTTCACCTTATGGGCCAGGATTATTTTTTAAAAATGCTTCACTTTTTAATTATGATGGAGAAAACTGAGGATTGAAAAATGTGGAATAGTTTAGAAGTACAGTTTAAAGATCTAAGCTAGCGATGTTCAATTGTAGCTGCCTTTGCTACAAAATTAAATTCCATATTTGAAATTAAGTATTTTTGTTGAAACATTGGAAACAACAGACCTGTTAACTAACATTTTCTTAATTTAATATGTAAAGAAATGCCAGATTTCTCTCTATGAGTAACATTTATCCCACTGCTATATTTGATATAAGATGTTGTATCTAGATAATACCTTTCTTTAAAAGGATATTCTTTTGCCATTCCTTGGTAAAATGTATTTCTTTCCTGCCTATGGCATTTCCTTTAACACTAAAACTAAATGTAATAATTCCAAAAATGTTAACATTCTTCAAATAAGTTTGAAATATAGAAAAATATATTATGTCTTACAATATTATGCACCGTTAATCAATTTGTGTTCTAGACCAGAAATTGGCAAACTTCCCACATAAAAGTCCAAGTAGTAAATATTTTTGGACAGGTCATTTGGTCTCTGTTGAAACTACTCAACTCCGCCATTGTAGTATGAAAGCAACTATAGATAAATCATAAATGGATGGCCATGACTGTGTTCCAATAAAACTTTGTTTAAACAAACAAGCAGTGAGTCAGATTTTCCCCATGGACAGTAGTTTATCAACCCCTGCTCTAGATTATATTTTTTTCTGGCCACCACATTCACCTGGAGTTTTGTGTTAGATGGCGTGTAAGGGTTTCTGATCCTTCATGCAAGACTTCTGGTAAACACGGCTGATTGAACATGTTTATCTCTGCTAGCAATAAAACCCCACTTAAATGATAATAAAGGAAATAAAATGTATAAGCTTAGGAGAATGGAGAAGAAGACAACAGACACAGATGAGTCAATACTATGTTGGGCAGAGTGAAGCAGATGCAAGAGTGTTCGCTGACCTAGCAGTAAGCAGAGCCCAGGTAATACCATTGTGGCCCAAGAGAGGTGCTATATACGAAGGATTTTGTCCAGTTCTGCTGAGCTCTTCTAACCATCATTGGAGGGACAGCAAATGGCTCTTCAGAAAAGCAGAGTCCTAATCTGATACAGTCACCATCTGAGCTACCACACTTAGCTCATTTGTAAAATTCAAAGTAATTGGTTTTGGGGGGAAAGGGGTCCTAACTCTAACTGTAAATATCTTGGTATTCAGAGGGTTTAGACAACAATAGTGCCAACAATAACTAGCAGTTTAACATCCACTGCCTTTACTGCTATTAAGCTATTCTGAAACCCTTTCCCTCTAGCCTGCTTTCTAAGACTCAAGGGAAATATTCACCGGTATTTGCAGTCACTCCTAGTACTCATTGATGAGGAGCTATTATATAAGGAAGTAGAAAATGAGAAGACAAGAAATGCCAGCAGGAGGATTCTAGAATGCTGATTTGCATGTTAGGGTCTCAGTCCAGGAAGGAAGCAGCAGCCAGAGGGAGGCTGGTAGCCATGGTGCCTGGTGGGCTATGTAGTAACTCACTCCACTGCCCGGCTTGTGCCCAGCAGACAAAGGCAGTGTGTTAAGAAATGGTGTGCTTGATTGTGACAGATGCAAACTTCAAGGGTCACTGGAGTCACACATAACAGGCTTCACTAACTCAGAGCCAATAACTCCCATCTTTTTCCCAGCAGAAAATTTGGAGAATTGATGAGAAAAAAAGTATGCATAGTTGACTGATTTCTTTTTTGTAGAGATGGACACTTTTGTACTCTGTTCCCTCTTCTGTCCACAGTAGACACTATTTATATTCAGATCCTATATTCTCTATTCAAAGGGGAAAACATTTGGACTTCTTGGGTTTTCACCACCCACTATTCTATGATTGCCTTTCCTTTGATTTGACTTCCTTTCTTCATAATAAATCGTCTTATCTTCTCCCACTTTTTGTTGTTCTCCTTTCCTGTCTCAGTTCATTGTATTTGCATTTCCTTATCCCATGCAAATTCCTTTTCTTCTTGTGGGGAGTTGTTTTTTGTTTTTTGTTTTTGAGATAGGGCCTCCCTGTTGCCCAGGCAGGAGTGCAGGGGTGCAAACACAGCTCACTGAAGCCTCAACCCTCAAGCTCAAGCCATCCTCCCACCTTAGCTCCCAAAGTAGCTGGAACTACAGGCACAGGCCACTACACCCAGCATTTTTTTTTCCAGTGGCCTACTGTATTTGAGAATGACAAAGAAAAAAAAAACACCTCCCAATTTCCCAGTGCCAACAGACTTTGGGCTTTTTGACAGCAGCTTTTTGGAGATAATTTCATTGACTTTGAGCATCACAATATTGATGAAGGTGATAGAAAATTTTAAAAAGTGAACAAATAATTTTATTTAATCCTGCAAAGTCTGTAGTGTAGTTAGCACTGTCCTTAGTTTATGAATGAGAAAATAAAAAGGCAAATAACCTGTCCAAGGTAATACAGCCAGTAGGAGGCAGACTCAGGACTTGGCGCTGGCTCTATGATCTTGCCACTGCTTCTCTACCCCATACTGCCTTCTCAAACTCACCTTCATGCCTTTACCCAAACTGCTGCTACTCTAGGTGCCCTCTGTTTTATTTATCTTGGCTAGCATTCATTAAGGCTAGCCTATGTCTCACTTCCTATACCCCAGTGATTCCCAGTACTTCTCATCTGGCACTTGATCATGGATCGCTCTTTTTAAATATTCATATACTTCTGACATCTCTTTTAAAAGTTATAAGACTGTGAGTCTTTTTATAGTTTTAGCACTCAGCCCAATGTCTCCTTCTTGGTAAGTCCTCAGAGTATTTGTTAATGATTGTGATGCTGTTAGACATTTCCCCAGTGCAGGATAACAAATGAAATCAACTTTCCTCAACTTTAATGGCTGTTCATGTCCTTATAGCAGCTCCATCAATGACAAGTAATCTGTAACATTTTTCAGAACTTATGCTCTAAGAGTACAATTAGCCTCATGAAAGTACCTTCCTCAGAGGTGTCCAGTCTTACTTGTAGCCTGAAGAACTGAATTTCCTTAAGACTAGAATTATTTTCTAAAATTGGTTTTCAAATTTATGATATATCCCCAGAATTGGCTGCACAGAATTAGTTGCTTTCTATTCAGTAACACCTCATTTAGCAGCAGTGGCTGAAATAAGATGCCCCTTAACTTTATCATGTCAGCCACATGATCATGAAGTCAACAGGGAATAGATGGTTGGCATCTTAGCAAAGTCAGGCTTAGGAGTTGCTAAAGGCCGCTTCTAATAGGAGTTTCACTGAGTTTGATACAGTTGATATACACAATGTGGAGGTCCTGTATACCCTGCACCAACATATCTGACATAATAAACCTCCTGATAAATACATATCACTCTCCCACAAGTGTTCTTCTGAGGCCTGGTGGCAACCAGCCCAGAAGGTCTTGGTTCAGAACTGCCAACTGAAGAGAGCAGTGTGATGAATGATTCACATATACATCATCTTAGACTCGACCTTCCTTCCTCTAGGGAGAAAAAAATGTAAACAGACCCATTTTGGTAGAGTTTAATAATGGAATTTACTAGTTTTCTGTGCCCCATATCTGGTTACTGTTATGCATTTTGCAGAGTTGCAAAGTAATTGGTAGCACATGGAATGGTACCTGCAGGGGATCACGGCTTGCCTGCCTTACTTGCCTCTGAACAACTTTTGATAAATCCGTGCTTGGTAGAGCCAAGTATATATTTCTACCATATGAGTTTCCACTGACTCAATATGACCACAAAGTGACTCTATTGTTGCCATAAGTCAACTACATTAGCATCATGCAAATATATAGAGAGATATGTGTATATTTGATTTAAAATTCATGTAAACTCCAAAATTACTTTCATGTCTACAAACTGTACTAATTCCTATGAAAATACCCCAGATTCTTTCTGTTCATGTTGATATTGACTACTTTGTATTCTTAATATTTGGACATCTAACTTGTATTTGGCGACCATCAAGAGTGCCTGGTAGGAAAATGTCGAGTTCTTCCGAGTGAACTTCCCCTGGAGGATTTTGTGATCAGATAACTGTTAAAAAACATTCCTCCGCTGGGTGTGGTGGCTCACACCTGTAATCCCAGCACTTTGGGAGGCCGAGGTGGGCAGATCATGAGGTCAGGAGATCAAGACCATTCTGGCCAACATGGTGAAACCCCATCTCTACTAAAATACAAAAAATTAGCCAGGCATGGTGACTTGCACCTGTAATCCCAGCTATTCAGGAGGCTGAAGCAGGGGAATCACTTGAACCCAGGAGACAGAGGTTGCAGTGAGCTGAGATCATACCACTGCACTCCAACCTGGCGACAGAGGAAAACTCCAAAAAAAAAGGAAAGAAAGAAAGAGAAAGAAGGAAGAAAGGAAGGAAGGAAGGAAAGAAGGAAGAAAATAAATCCTTATTTTCTGCAAATCCTTATCACAGAACTGAGTAACACTCATCACTATTGTTGGAAGGTGCATGCTTCCTAGTGGATACTAAAAATTCACTGGAGAACTAAAAGTGTCAATATAGTCATTTAGAGAGAAGTTCAATTTTCAGTTAGTTTCATAATTTGTACTTTCATTATTCCTATTTTAGGAAGTATTATTGGCTAAATTCCTGGAAATATCAGAAACAAAATTGAAATCAATCCAAAAATATAACAGCATTGCCACAATAACACTTTTCTGTAATTATAAGCAGGCAGCCACCCAATCAGAAATGATTCCAATTTGAGTAGTATTTGTAAGGGCTGCTCCTCATCTGTCTCTACTATCAGGAGACTGGGAAAGCGATGGCAGATGTCACTATTCAAATTCATCTCCTTCATAATTAATATGACAGTTTTATTTCTTAAGTTTGGATACTATAAGAATAAGGAAATAATTATTTTAAAATACATGAACATTCTTCACAAGTTAAACATAGAATTACCATACCACCCAACAATTCCACTCTTAAGAATATACTCCAAAGAATTGAAAACAAGTGTTCAAACCAAAATGTGTACATGAATGTTCATAGTTGCACTATTCACAATAACCAAAAGGTGGAAACAACTCAATGGTCCATGAATGAATGAGTGGGCAAATAAAATGTCAGTATATTCACATGATGGAATATTATTCAGCCACGAACAAAATGAAATACTGATGCATGCTACAACATGGAAGAACTTTGGAAACATTATAATAAGTGAAAGAAGCCAGACACAGAAGGTCACTCATTAAATGATTCCATTTATATAAAATATCCAGAATAGCCAAATCTATAGAGACAAGATGCAGATTTCCTGGCTGCCAAGAGCTAGGAGGAGGGGAAATGAAGAATAATTGCTTAATGGATATGGGGATTCCATTTAGGGCGATGGAAAAGTTCTAGAACTAGACAGCGGTGATGGGTGTACAACATCATGAATGTACTTACTGCCACTGAACTGTACACTTTAAAATGATAAAAATGGTAAATTTTATGTTACATATATTTTACCACAATAAAAATTTGCATTAAATATATGACCACACATTCTGTGACAAATTCCATACTTAATAAGCAGCATATCCTCCACAAATAAATGCACACGACCAGCATAATTATGGAGTGTTTAGAGTTAACCCTTCTATGCCAGTAGCAGCAGCAAGCACCATGTACTAGCTAGTATTTTAAATGTTTTATTTGACCCTGTAAGGTACATATTACTATCCCCAAATTGCAGAAGTGGAAACTGAAATATAGAAAACAATATTTGCCTAAGATCACTTAACTGGCAGACCTGAAGTAGGCCTGAGATTTGAACCCAGGCTGGGTAGCAGAATGGTGTGTCCTATTAGCCCCTGTGCTATAGGCTGAACTGATCTTGTCTTGTGGTAATAAAGCTCATGTACAATGGGAGAGTTCTCTCAAGCTCTCAGAACAATGTTGATAAAGTTTCAGTCCTTCAAGAACAGACTGCTTGTATTCAAATCTGCAAGTACAACCATATTTCTGTTTCTCTTACTATTTATTTGCCTGATTACCACTGAACATACACATACAATGGAAGAGCTGAAAGAAGTGTAATTCTCTCTCAGGGCAAATTTACTGTGCTATGCAAGGCTACTGCCCTGGCCAGAGGTGTCCTGCGGCCCTCTGCAGTTATCTTCTGTTGGAACAAGAGTTACATCCAGTTTCTCAAATATATCTCTCTCTCCCTGTCTTTCATTCCTGGGGCTGGATTTAGTAAGTGAGGTGAGGTTTGGTTGAGTTGTAAAGCAGGGTCTTGGCCACAGGCATGCATGGGGTTGAAAGAAGTAAGAATATCATAGGCATGTGCAATGGGGGTAAGAAGTGATGGATGGGAAGAGACTAACTAGAATAGAATGTCAGCCTCCCCCAAGGATCACCATACCACTTCAAATCGCACTGTCCTAGGAGTGTGGCTCACTTGCATTGGATAAACAGAGCTTCTGTACCAACTCCAGATGGCACCACTTACACTGTGGCCCATGGGAATGACTTCCCTCCTGGACTCATGTGGTGAAAAGCCTGTGTGGCTGTTAGCAGTGGCACTGCAGATAAGCCCCAGCATCCTATCTGAAAGGATGAAATTTGCAGGGCAGCAAGAGCTCCTGGACAGATGCAGTTCTTGGCCACAAGTCATTTTTCATCTATCCAGCAAGATCCATCCAGGTGAACACGGGATATCCATGTGCAGGGCGAATCTCTAGATATGAGGGCACTAGCAGCAGCTAGGTAGAATTCAGACGTGGCGCCTATTCCAACAAAAAGATGGGGTGGGTCCCACCAGCGTAGAAGAGTGAAGACCCACAGTTTATGTATCTCCATCTTTGTTTATGTATCTACATCTTTGTTTATCCCCAACCCAGACTATTTCCAGCCCGTTAAAATAGTGGCCTCGGAACTTTGGTTAACTACCAGGCCTGCCTCCCTTGGTTCTGGATATGGCTGGGTTGAAGCCTGCCATGGGAGGGAGATTGCTGCTCTTGACAGTTGATGAGGGCTGGCATAAGCAAGAGCAGGCTCCATGATCCCTACAGCTGGAGCATATGGCCTTTTCAGGCTCCTTATGGAAACTTAGTGCTTGAGCTACCCTTTGCCTTTTTGCCATCTAAATTCTGAGAAAGACCCTTCATCATTTATCCATTTGTTACCACTTCTATCAACCCAGAAGTCCAGTCCAGGACTCAATAATAATGAAGTGTTTTATGACAGAGTTTTTTCATACAGAACAATTCCAGTTACTGTGTAGCTGCTCAGATGGTTTCGTGTTTATGAATGTGGAAGGCCCTTTCCTGGGGGCAACAGCTCAACAGTTTTCTGCTAAGAGATTTCCTTTGAGCAATAAGCTATCATGCAGTGCAGATGGGTTTTAAATATTTCAGCTATTTTCAAGCAGGCCCTAGGTCATAAATGCCTTCATCTTAACTTTTTAATTTCCAGATTCCCTTTCACAAGAGAGGACTCTCAGTGAAGCAGAAAACTTGACAATAGAGGTCTTGCTAATGTAGAAACTTTATTTAATTTCAAAGCGAAGTCATTATGATCTAAAGACATGAGGAAAATTGAACTGTGAGCTTCTTCATGCTTTTAAGTGTTTTGGATCTCAAGAATTGAAAAAAAAGAAGAGCTTTCTGAGTTGATTCCTTTGCAAGCCTGCCTATTAGAAGAGTGACCACCACTCAAAGTCCCTTCCAACTCTGGGACATAAGATTTTGAATTGACCCCTGATATCAAAATTCCTTCATAAGGCAACTTTCTGAGATTCTAGAGTTTCTGGGGACGATAATACACTCCTACAGCCTCTGTTGAGTTAATGTTGTCTTCTCATCCCAAAGTTCATGTTACCCTATGGACCACTGGGAAATAGCCAATTGAGGCAGAGGTAATTCAACTCTGTTAACTTTTACTTTAGTTCTTCAGTCGACCTTTCTGTTTCCTTCAATAGAGCAAAATATATAAACAACTGTTTCAAATTTACTACTAGAAGGTTGAGTTTCTGGGAGCTGAAGAACATTACTACCCTGTTTTATGACTTTTTATCTGAGCAGCAGTAAGAAAATGAAAGTAAAAATAATTAATCAGAAATAGTAAAAAAAAAAAAAGGCAACTCTGTTTAATATTAATTATGATGATTGATGTCATCATCATTAGATTTTAGGTCACATAAAAGTGAAATAAGTTATACATGAATACAACTTGAAAGAAGCAATAAATGAAACTAAGATTTCAAAGAAATATTGCCCTCTGTCATGTGAAGCATTAATTTATAGAAAAACAATTTAATGATTATGACATTTGCTTTTACTATAGATGTTCTGGTTTCTAATGCTAACCTGACAGAGGCAATTTATTTCATTGACTTGTTTCTTTGATTCCTGTTGCCTTCAGTTCAAGTGGTTCCCACTGGAAAACAGCAATACCTTGAGCTGAGATTTGATGGGTCAATCACTTGGGCTTCTCTCAAGAGGGGTTTGGGCATGGATGGGAATGTGCTACATAACTCATTCAATTATACCATAAAGATCAAAACTGCTATAAAAACCAAAAGCAAATTATCAACAAGTCTCTAAATACAGAATAAATGAAGGTGATATATAATTTACAAGATTTAAGTCATTAAAAATAAGTGGGTATATATTAAACCCCTCTTTGACTTGAAAGACTAATAATTGCTGCTTTGTCTGAAGCATAACCTACGTAAGCTGCAGAGTACAATGGGCACTAGAGTCAAACAGTCTAGATTTGTCTGGACTGACAGTTGCTAGCCATGTGAACTTAGATAAATTACTTGATAACTTTGAGCCTCAGATTCTTCCACAAAACCAGAAGGATCTACTTCATTGGCATGATTATTAAATGGGAATACACATATAAAACTCTTAGTGCCCAGTACTTAAAAACTCATCAATTAATGTTAGCTTTTTTGGTCGTCCCTTCATGAAGCTTTGAATAGAGCAAAATATCAATCCTTTCCTGAGCTTCCTGGTGGCATTCCTGCAACATTTCTATGCTTCTGGGCCTCAAAACAACATGTGAATCAAAAGCCTTACTTGCACATAGCTTATAGTCCTAGGACTTTGGAGATGCTCCGATAGAACAAGTGATCACTTCATGCACTGTTATGAGGTCTTCTTTCTTGCTGGATCTTCTACTTGTACCCTGTCCCCAGAGAAATTTATTCCCATTGTATAGAATTGGATTTTGGCCTGCATGTCAGTATTAGCTGTGTAGTAAGTTCATTTTTAAATAAGCAATTAGGTGAACATTTCAGGACACTGAGCAACCTAGATGCCAAGGGTCATCATGCAGTCTCTTCCTCTAATTAAAACAGCATTACAGCAACATTCAAACATTTCCACCTGGCCTAGGGATCTATTTTTTTCCATATACAATAGTAGTAGTAACAGTGATCATGATAATGAACATGATTAAACACAAGCTCTGTGCCAAGCACATGTCTGTCTTAGAGTCCCACATAAATTAACTCATTTTATGCTCACATAACTCATTCAAGTTTGTCCAACATTTTCCTAGTGATAGCACTGGAAGACTTGAGTCTCAAGAGCCACCCTAATCCCAGGCAAATCGGGATGGCTGGTCACCCTAAACAACACTTAAAAATAGGAGCTCTTATTAGTCTTCCCAGTTAGGCCACAGGTTATGTAACTTGCCCAAAGACATACAGCTGGTAAATAGGAAAGTTTCGCTCCAGAATCTGTGCTCCTAACCACTACCTTGGAGAAGAATTGAACTTTGGATAAGGGATCAGAGAAGTTGGCTTTAGAGTGGCTTCTGAGAGGAAGGGCTCTTTGTTCCCTTTCTCAGGGCAGAAACGTTGCTTGTGAGAGCATGCAAGGCTCTTCAACATCTGATTTGAATAGGTTAATGGGCAAGTCATACTCTGTTCTTTAATAGTAACATAAAGCAGCAAGAAGGCACAATTTTTTTTAACAGTTTTCATATAAGAAATTTGCAAGTGTATATGCACCAAGGGACACTACATACCACTGTGTGTTATTTGATTTCAGCCTTCACATGCAAATCCTCAGTGTCCTCCTACAGCTCGCTCCCCACCCTCTACCCTTTGCTATGTGACTCTTGTAAGTGTTCTTAAAGCTCCCTGATTCTTTAGGACAATTTTTCTTTCTCCACATGAGTCTTCTTCACTGTATCATAGTATTATTCTCCACGATTACTTTTTCATTTATTGCAATATTGCAAATTTTATTTTACATTACAACTTAGATTTGCAGAGAAAATGTACCATCATTATGTCTAGAGCTGATCATGAGCAACCAACCACTGGTTAGTGAGGAAGAAAATTAAGAGTCCCTGACTAAAGTTAATCCCAACTGCTCATTTGAATGGTACTTTAGGAGACAATCTTTCATTTGGATAAAAATGTTCTTTCTGGCTGGGCGTGGTGGCTCACGCCTATAATCTCAGCACTTTGGGAGGCCAAGGTGGGTGGATCACCTGAGGTCAGGAGTTTGAGACCAGCCTGACCAACATGGTGAAACCCCGTCTCTACTAAAAGTACAAAATTAGCTGGGCTTGGTGGTGCATGCCTGTAATCCTAGCTACTTGGGAGGCTAAGGTAGGAGAATTGCTTGAACCCGGGAGGTGGAGGTTGCAGTGAGCCAAGGTCACACCATTGCTCTCCAGCCTGGGCAACAAGAGTGAAATTCTGTCTCCAAAAAAAAAGAGTTCTTCCTCTCATCTCTCCTATGCTTATCTCCCTAAGGTGGCATCTGGGGGCATGAGGAAGTGGCTCCTGCTTCCTTGTGGTGGTAAAAAGCATTGATGTCCCTAGATGGGATGTAGTATGTCTTCTGGCCCGAAGGATAATGTTTTTTTCACTCTATACATGGGCAGGTCCAGGGGTCTCCCTTGCCAGTCTGACCCCATCTCAGTACCCACTGGTGTAAAATGCTCCCCTGAGTCCTGGCTTGGACAATTCTCTCTGCAGTCTACTGTGCAGAGCCACACCATACCCCTTGCCTCACTACGGTGATTTCTCTGAAAAGGTGACCAGCAAAAGAGTCAGCTACTTCTGGCTCCTGTCTACCCCATAACAGAGGAAAGAGTGACAGTGAAAGCTAAACCTCAGAGGTTCCTTTCTGCTTGGCTTCATGATCTGTGCTTTTAATTAAGTCAGCTACCCTGTGTTGGTGCTGAGGGCCACCTGGGAGTGAATCTCTTTCTGAATGGTGACCATTGCCCTTGGTGTTACCATAATGTATCTAATATACTACTACTTCTCCAGGCCACAGCTCTAATGTGGGGGTAAGTCAGGACCCACTTCTGATGGCTTTACACTTCTCTCTCTCCTTCTCTAAATAATTTCCTCTGCCAGAACTAAAAAGCTTTCTCTTTTACTTGTTCCATGCTATATTCTTCTACCTTACAACAATAGAACTGACCAAGCTGTCACCCTCTTCTCTACAATGTGTGCCCTCCATGGTCAGGAATGGTAGGCTAAAGGGAGGTAAGGAAACTTAGAAAATCCTTTCTTGAGACAAAAGCCTCAATTTGGGCAGGTAAAAAATTAATTCCATTCTACTTTTTTGGTACTCCTATAACTGTTGAATATCCACTCCATCGCCACTCCCACCCTCACTTGACAGTCAGATAGGTGGAGGCTCAAGTGAATTCAGGCAAAGGCTAACTCAGAAGGCAAAAAACAAAAACATATTTAAAACTATAAATATCAGCCCTGTTACATGGTAATTAGCGAGACATCATTTAAATTACTTGCTTAAATCCCAGGATACAAAATCAATGTGCAAAAATCACTTGCATTCCTATACACCAATGACAGGCAAACGAAGAGCCAAATCAAGCATGTACTCCTATTCACAATTGCCACAAGAAGAATAAAATACCTAGGAATACAGCTAGCAAGGGAAGTGAAGGACCTCTTCAAGAAGAATTACAAACCCCTGTTCAAAGAAATCAGAGATGACACAAACAAATGGAAAAACATTCCATGCTTATGGATAGGAAGAATCAATTTCATGAAAACAGTCATACTAATCAACGTAATTTAGATTCAATGCTATTCCCATTAAACTACCATTGACATTCTTCACAGAATTAGAAAAAAACTATTTAAAAATTCACCTGGAACGAAAGAAGAGCCTTAATAGCCAAGATAATTCTAAGTAAAAAGAGCAGTGTCCACTCATGAATAATTATTTGATGGAATTTCAAACAGTTATTTCCAATTTATCATTATTTTTGAGAATCTAATTTTATTTTTACCTTAAAATATCTTTTCTTCTATTTACCATATCAAAGTTATGAAATAATTGCTATTCTGTTCAAAACTTCTAAACTTTAACTTGGGGGTGAGGAGGAATAGAGTTTTAGTCTAAAATACTAATGTATTTTACAAATAACACGGAATCAAAGTTTTACAAGTGTTCCACACTGGTTTGTGATACCTTCTTCCATTTTTTCAGTCAAAAGCAATGGTATTTTAAAGTAATGAGTTTGTTCTACACTTCTTCCCCAAATTCGAATTTGTGGTTTACTTCAAAAACATACTTTACTTTATCTACTTTTGAAAAGCTCTTATCAGACAAATTATCAGTTTCATTTTCTTCTACTTTTTTTTCTGTCTAGTTTAGGACATTTATACAACTAAATGACACTATTATTCATTCATTGCATCAGTGATTTTACTTTTTTGTCTTTGAAATACATTAAAGGAGAATTAAATGGGAGACAAAGGAAATTGCTTCAAAGGTTCCTGTCTCACTAGTGTCAAGTAGGCAGAGGAAAATTCTTCCTGTTGTCATCTGTCCTGTCCTGAGTGCCGAGAGCAAGCCCTCATAGCCCTGAGCAAATGTCCAGCCCTGCTCTGGACAGCCATCACAGATACATTTCTTCACAGCCCTCTGTAGGCCTGTAGAATTGTAGAATTTCAGAAATAAAAATTTCATTTCTAATATGAAAGTTCCTCAAAAAAACTAAACATAGAATTACCATATGATCCAACAATGCCACTTCTTTGTATATACCAAAAAGAATTTATATCAGAGCCTCAAAGAGACATTTGCATACTCATGTTCATAGTAGCATTATTTACAGTAGCTAAAAGGTATAAACAACCCAAATGTCCATCAACAGATAAATGAACAAACAAACCATGGCATATACATACAATGAAAAATAATTCAGCTTTAATAAAGAAATTCGGACATAAGCTACCACATCTTCAGTATGAACACTGAAGATATTTATGCTAAATGAAATAAGCCAGAACAAAAGAACAACTATTGTATGATTCCACTTGTATGAGGTACCTAGAGTAGTCAAATTCATAAAGACAGAAAATAAAATGGTGGTTGCCAGGGGTTCAGGAGAGAGGAGAATGGGGTTACGGTTTAATGGGTGTAGGGTTTCAACTGGGAAGGATGAAAGAGTTCTGGAGATGGATGGTGGTGATGATTGCACAACAATGTGAATGAACTTAATGTCAACGAACTGTGCACCTAAAAATGGCTTAAATTTCAAACCATGTTATCCATAAAGTGGTAAGTTTTATGTTTTATATAAATTATCACAATAAAAAATTATTACCTTCATGGAGCTCACAATCTAGGAGAGAGAGATAATAAGCAAATTAAAGTATAAAAATTGTTTAAGTAGATGAGATTTTTTTTTTTTCATTCTGAATCAGCTTTTGGTCTGCTCCCACTTTCCAGATAAGAAACTCAAGGACAGAGAGAAAACTAACACAATCTACCCATAAGACACTATTTGTTTGAATCCTGAGCCAATGATCTTTCTATTGAATTATACATATTCTGAGGTACTTCTATTACCTCTGTTTTATCTGAGCCATTCACTTATGTACTAGAAGGAGAATAGGCTCTGGCACCTAGGTTCAGATTACAGCTCAGCTCCTTCCTGGAAGTTTTATCTTGAGATTTCCTCTTCAGTAAAATGGAGATAACAAAGCCTACTTCATAAAGATGAAATGTAATTGGTTATACTTACATGTTGGTACAAAGTAAGGAGTCAATGAAGATTAATTCTTTTCCTAAATCTCTCAGAATGGTTTCTCTGAGTTTGTTGTTTATTTATAAGCTATGTTCAATGTGTAAATACTTATAGTCTAGCAGTTTCAGCAAACATATTCGTGTGCTTGTGCTTTTATAAATTACTGTAGCAATATAGTTTAGATAGTAAAAAGACTGGCTCAGTGGAGCACCTGGGAAATGGGCCAGATACATTTATCTGACCCTTATTTCACAGGGAGGGAACTTTCAAAGGATAAAGAATTCAAAATTAAACCGAATTTATTCTTTTTTTCCAAAACATAAAGCCAATTCTTTGATATTTCTACTAGCTATTAAAAAATCAAAGCCATATTCCATTTTTAATCTTAAGACACTTAACCCTAAACAAAAAATTATATAATGGCATAGATTATATGAGTGGCCACCTGAGAAATGGGTTATAAGTGTCTAGTCTCCCAAGAAGAATGATATGTTTCTCAGATATGGTCTACTGAAGGCAGTGCAGGAATAAAGGCATATAAATAGCATTGTGGAGGAAGAGTAGCAGAAGAAGCAGAGAACTCCAAAATGGTTCTTAAAGATTCTGACTCAAAAAGAAGACCAAAAGTTCTTGTATTTTTGTATTATGTTTTTAAATTTATCTGTGTAATATATTTGGGTATTTTAACATATGACACATTATATCCTATAATTACTTCTGTTCATGTTAACTTTAATCTTTATAAAGTCCAAACCAAATCCTTTGATGATTATAAATAGAAGCCACATTCCTGGCCAGGTGCGGTGGCTCACACCTGTAATCCCAACACTTTGGGAGGCTGAGGTGGGCAGATCACAAGATAAGGAGATCGAGACCATACTGGCCAACATAGTGAAACCCTATCTCTACTAAAAATACAAAAATTAGCCAGGTGTGGTAGCAGGCACCTGTAGTCCTAGCTACTCAGGAAGCTATGGCAGGAGAATCCCTTGAATGCAGGAGGCAGAGGTTGCAGAGAGCTGAGATCACGCCACTGCACTCTATCCTGGGCGACAGAGCGAGACTCCATCTCAAGAAAAAGAAGCTGCATTCCAATAAAAATAAAGAAACTACTCTCAGATTTGATTGAATATGGAACACATTTTATATTTAAGACAGCATGACTTCTCTCCTCAAAATTTAGTCTAGAAAAATAAATAATCCTTTGGGAATCAATCATACAATTATATACATAAATTTCAATGACTGAGATACACTAAACATACTATCTGGAATTATCTTAAACATTTATATTTATGTGATTGCTTTCAGGGTTCCCTACACTTAAAGCACTTGTTTCTCTCATACCTTAAGTTCAGAATCTTGATTATTTTTCAAAGTATACCTCAAATATCTCCTTCTCCATGAAGCCTCCCCTTGTTCCCCAGTCAGAATGAGTTGACTTATTTCTCTGAGCAGTCATTATTGTGTGTCCCTCCATTATCTCATCAACTGAAAACAACTTGTAACTATTCTTGTAAGTACACATGTTTCTCCCATTTGGCTGTAAGCTTCTTAAGAGCAGGGCCATCATTATGGCCCCTACTGCTCTCAACACATATCTGACATTCATCCATTCATTTGTTCATCCAACAACAATTTATTGCATGCCTACTTTTGATACCATGGAATGAACAGGAGTGAAAAAATACAGGAAAATTAACAACTAAGTCTTAATGTCATAGGGGGAATTTTCCAAGCCAGGGAAGCTCTGGAAAAAATGAAGATAAAAATACTGGTACAGACCAGATTTACTGAAAGCATTAACAGAAGCCTTATATCACAGAACTGGTGTATTTTTATAGCCAGTGTATATGCTTGTAAGTTAAGGATCTCTCTCTTGTACTACTTTGACCATTTTATGCGATCTGAGACTCCTGTGGTTTGTGTATAAAAAGCTGGTAGGCTCAGAGTAAGTGAAATGAATCTAATCAATGTTTATATTCAAAAGAAAACATGAATGGGCAGTAAAAACTTAGAAAGAGGAAAAATATGGAAACTGTTTTTTTAAGGCAAAGGCCTAAAGTCCAACTTGCAACTCTCAAGCTAACTAGATAAATTCTTGGAAAATAACTTTTTTGAAACTTTTCATTAAAACAAAACATATTGCTATCTCAACATATCTGCTAGATTTATTTCAAATACCATTTTTGTATGTGCTCTTGAGATACTAGGTTTCCTATTTCTTTAGAATTAAATTTAATTTTTCAAAGCATACGTGCCAACTTTAAAAAAATTATCATTGTCAAATAATTTCTGATTGGGCAATTTTAAGTTGATATACTCCATTCTATTCTCCCAGTGCCAGACCTCTTGGTCTTTTACACTAAGGCTTCAAGCACTCTTTACATCTCATGATTCATTCGCCCACAGAATACAGACATGATTTCTGATTTTATACAAGAACACTGTATGCTCAACTTAAATCTTTAATTTCCTGAAGCAAGTACTTTCACAAAATCTAGTCCTCTTCTGTACTAATGTTTCACAATCACAGAAAGCTATTAATGATTAACATTTCTGTATATATCTCTAATTTGCCCTGTTACATTGCTGTTTGGTTTCCAAGACTTTCTCCACTAATCTGTCATTGGCCACTCTTAAGATTTTCCAAACTTTTCCTGAAAAGCCTGTTATTTCCTTCATACCTGACCTCTGATGGAGCACAGATAAGTCTTCCTCTCCCATTCTCTAGAGAATTCAACAACACTGTCTTAGGTAGGGACTGACTTTGTCACTCTTACTAGGATCCCCATCAGCTTTTATTATTTTGCTTGTTTGCTTTTAGAGATGTGGTCTCACTATATTGCCCAAGCTGGCCTTGAACCCCTGGCCTCAGGGATTCTTCCACTTCTGCCTCCCAAGTAGCTAGTACTACAGGCGTGTGCCATCGTGCCTGGCTTTTCTCAACGACTTTCAACAAACTCTAGTTCATTTCCATTTTTAAGGGTAGGATCACTGAATCTATTAACTTTCT
>PVKP010006794.1:0-80834 GCA_004027715.1 Plecturocebus donacophilus | reverse complement strand
TAAGTCCAACAGGAGTCTTTTTGGGCAAAATCAAAGTAGTAGGGAGGCCATGTTTCTTGCTGGAGGCTCAATTGAAGAATCTGTTTCTTCTAAAAACAATTTATTGAGATCTTCGTTTTCCTTGGTTTATGTCCTCCTTTCTCCATCTTAGCCATCTTTAAACCAGCAATGGTGGGTCAATTATCATGTTGAATCTCTCTGATTGACTGCAGCTGGATTGTGATTGACTGTGATTAGCTTCTTACTGCCTGTGATTAGATTGGGTTCACCTGAATAATTGAAACTCCTCTATCTCAAGAACTGTAGCCTTAATCACAATTAGTAGTCTCCTTTCAAATGTAGGGGAAAGTATTCACATGTTCCAAGGATTAGAGTCTGATATACTTGAGGAGCCAGTACTTTATCTGCCACCATTAAGTCAGAAGACAGTGTGGGTAGCAAGCATCTGTTTTCCTTCTTTGTCAAAGATACATATAATTAGCGTGACTTATCACTGTTGATGTTGACCTTTACCACCTGGCTGATATATATAGTACTTGTCATTTTTCTCCACTGTTATTTTTTCCTGTATCCATACTGTACTCTTGGGAAGAAAGTCACACTATGTACTTAAGAGATGGGAAGTTATACAGTCCATCTCCTGAGGGCAAAGTATCAACATATATTATTTGAAATTCTTCTCCATGGAACAGTTGTCTCTTCTGTCCCAATTATTTATGTATTAAATCATTAATTTGTATTGGGTAAGACTCATGGATATTTCTATTTTAGGATATGATTCAATACTATTTTATATAGTTTGTTGTAAAAATTGCTCCAGCTTTGCTTTTATTGGAACTCTTTCAGTTGGCTCAAATGTCCCTTTGACATACTTCCAACAAGTTGGTTTGTTTATCTGTTTTGGAGCACCTTCTTTTTTTCTGTCACTACAAAATACTCAAAGCTCATGCTCTCTATTTTTCTGCCTCAGTTTTAGACTCAGCAATTTCTCCAAGAAGCATTGGTTTCTTTTATTGGAGAAGGGTATGATGTGGCTGCCTCCCCACACATAATCTCATCTTGAATTGTAATCCCAGTAATACCCATCAAGGGAGAGACCAGGTGGAGGTATTAATAATTGAATGTGAGGGGTGGTTTCTCCCACACTGTTCCGGTGATAGTGAGTGAGTTCTCAAGAGATTTGATGGCGTTATAAATGTTTGGTAGTTCTTCCAGAATTCAGTCTCCTTCCTGCCATCTTGTGAAGAAGGTGCCTTGCTTCCCCTGTGCCGTCTGCCAGGATTATAAGTTTCCCAAGGCCTCCCAGTCATGCTGAAATGTAAGTTAATTAAACCAATTTCCTTTATAAATTACCCAGTTTCAGGCAGTGCTTTATAGCAGTGTGAAAAAGGACTAATACAGATAATAATATTAAAAACCGCAATCTCCATGCTATGAGGATTAACTGCTACTTGGATGTTGTTTTTTATCTGAGAGAGCAAGGGAATATATGTGTGCATACGTACACACTACACATTTATGTAAATATTTTCACATATACCCATTTGTATTGATATTAAGCTAAATTTGAGTTCATACTCATATCATTGACCCAAATTCATACCCACTATGTAGTTCTTTCTAGGGTCCTCTTTTTTACTTATTTGTAACCTACCAAAGCAAGGCTGAAAAATCTGACTCCCATCATCCATCCATTTATTTTCAGTATATATATATACACACATACAGAGAGAGAGAGAGAGAGAGAGAGAGAGATCAGAATTCTTAGCCTGTACCCTTATGGGAAATGTCTTTATCAACTGGAGTATAGAGTTTAGGTACAGCTTCTATTGCCTTTAGCCTTACACACTCTGCTCATTTTTGAAGTAATTATTCAGCACTCTTTTCCCCCCACACATTCAGTGAGATTGTTTCATATATTTACAATACAGGAGTTTTTTGTTTTTTTGGGGGGTTCCATTTTATATTTCATCCTGGAATCCCTCCAACTAATATATATATATAGAGAGAGAGAGAGAGAATTTTCCTGCAGTAATGTTTATTTTCTGTAGTGGAGAGTTCTATGCTTAATGTCTTATATCCAATATTATTGTAATATGAAGAATAGTTTTAACACTGAAAATTTGCTTGTTCTTCATCTATTCAACCATCCTCCCCTCATATGTAGCAATTGATATCTGCACAGTTACTATAGCTTTTTCTTTTTTAGAATGTCATGTATTTGGACATTATGTAGCATTTTACGACCGGCTTCTTTCATTTAGCAATATGCATTTAAGATTCATGTTTTCTTTTTTTATGACTCCATTAGCTCATTTTTTTTTTTTTGTCAAAAAACTAAGTTCATTTTATGGATGTACTACAATTTGTTTATTCACCCAAATATTCAGAAGCAGGTTTTTGTGGTGGATATGTTCTCAAATTGGTGGGATATATAGAAAGGAGTCCAATTATTGAAGTGTATGATAAAATTGTTTAGTTGCATAAGAAACTTACAAACCATTGTTTAAAGTGGCTGCACCAATATGCATTTCTATCAGCAATGAATGAGAGTTCCTTTTGTTCCACATCCTCATCAGTAATTGGCATTGTCTGATATTTGGATTTTAATCATTCTACTAGGTGTGTAGTATTATGTCAGTTTTGTTTATATTTTCAATTCCCTGATGCCAAACAATGCTAAGCTTCATTTTACATATGCTTACTTGCCATCTACATATCTTATTGAGATGTTTAGATCTTTTGTCCATTTTAAAATGTGTACTTTTCTTTTTGTTCAGTTGTAAGACCTCTGCATATATTATATACAAGTGCTTTGCCATGTATATGTTTTGTAAGTATGTTTTCTTCTACTTCTGGTTAATATTTAATTTTTTAACAATGCCCTTCACAGAGCAGAAATGTTTATTTTAACATATTTTCACTTATTTTTTTCTTTCATGGATAATGCTTTTTGTATTACATCTAAAAATTCTTCACTAAGCCCAATGTTATCTCATCCTCGCCAATATTTTCTTTTAGAAGTTAGAGATTTTATAGTTTTACATTTTATACTCAGATGTATGATCCGTTTTCAGGGTTTTTTTGTGTGTGTGAAAGGCAAAGCCTTGCTACATGATGATGAGCGTGGTCGTGGAGGTGGTAGTGGTGATTTTCCTTCTCCTTCTCTTCTTCAGTCTCCTTCTCCTGCATTCCTTCTGCTTCTTTCTCCTCTTTTTTCATATGGACATCTGATTTGTTTTAGTATCATTTGTTGAAACGACTACCATTTTCCATTGAATTAATTGTGCTTTTTTGTTCCTTTATACATAAGTATGTTCAACTAATTTTTATATAATAAAACTAATATACATTTAAATAATATATGTGGTTGTGGGGTTGTGTGTGTGTGTGTGTGTGTGTGTGTGTATCCTCTTCTCCTTGGGTATTCCAGTTGGTTTAAGTAATCTTTTTTTTGTTTTTTGAATTTTCTTTCTTTTTTTTTTAAATTATACTTTAAGTTCTGGGGTACACGTGCAGATCTTGCAGGATTGTTACATAGGTATACAAATGCCATGGTGGTTTGCTGCCTTGATTCCCCTGTCATCTACATCAGGTATTTCTCCCAGTGTTATCCCTCCCCAATCTCTCCCCACTCCCTGCTAACTCTCTCTCAATCCCCCACCCACCAACAGACCCCAGTGTGTGATGTTCCCCTCCCTGTGTCCATTTGTTATCATCATTCAACACCCACCTATGAGAGAGAACATGCAGTGTTTGATTTTCTATTTTTGTGTCAGTTTGCTGAGAATGATGGTTTCCAGCTTCATCCATGTCCCTGCAAAGGACATGAACTCATCCTTTTTTATGGCTGGCTGCATAGTATTCCATGGTGTGTATGTTCCACATTTTCTTTATCTAGTCTATGTTTGATGGACATTTGGGTTGGTTCCAGGTCTTTGCTATTGTAAACAGTGCTGCAATGAACATATGTGTGCATGTGTCCTTATAATAGAACAATTTATAATCCTTTAGGTATATACCCAGTAATAGGATTGCTGGGTCAAATAGTATTTCTATTTCTGGGTCCTTGAGGAATCGCCATACTGTCTTCCACAATGGTTGGACTAATTTACACTCCCACCAACAGTGTAAAAGTGTTCCTATTTCTGCACATCCTCTCCAGCATCTGTTGTCTCCAGATGAGAATGACTTCCATTCTAATTGTCATGAGATAGTATCTCAGTGTGGTTTTGATTTGCATTTCTCTAATGACCAGTGATGATGAGCTTTTTTTCATATGTTTGTTGGCTGCATAAATGTCTTCTTTGGAAAAGTGTCTTGACCCACTTTTTGATGGGGTTGTTTGTGTGGATTTTTGTAAATCTGCTTTAGTTCTTTGTAGATTCTGGGTATTAGCCCTTTGTCAGATGGGTAGCTTGCAAAATTTTTTTCCCATTCTGTTGGTTGCTTGTTCCCTCCAATAATTGTTTCTTTTGCTGGGTATAGGTTCATATGTTTAATTAGATCCTTTTTGTCTATTTTGGCTTTTGTTGCCAATGCTTTTGGTGTTTCAGTCATGAAGTCCTTGCCTGTGCCTATATCCTGAATGGTATTGCCTAGGTTTTCTTCTAGGGTTTTTATGGTGTTAAGTCTTATTTTCTTTTATTTTTTTATGTTTATTTTTATTTAACTGTTACTTTTGCAGCTCTTACACCAAAGATATTAAATTTAAGGGCAGGAAAAGGCTGCAAAGTGCAATAGTGTTAGGTCTTATGTTTAAATCCTTAATCTATCTGGAGTTAATTTTTATATAAGGTATAAGGAACGGTTCAGTTTCAGCTTTCTACACATGGCTAGCCAGTTTTCCCAACACCATTTGTTAAACAGGAAATCCTTTCCCCATTGCTTGTTTTTGTCAGGTTTGTCAAATATCAGGTGGTTGCAGATGTGTGGCATTACTTCTAAGGCCTCTTTTCTGTTCCACTGGTCGATATCTGTTTTGGTACCAGTACCATGCTGTTTTGATTACTGTGGCTTTGTAGTATAGTTTGAAATCAGGTAGCAGTGACGCCTCCAGCTTTGCTTTTTTTTGCTTAGGATTGTCTTGGCTATGCAGGCTCTTTTTTGGTTCCATATGAAATTTAAGGTGTTTTTTTTCCAGGTCTGTGAAGAAGGTCAGTGGTAGTTTGATGGGGACAGCATTAAATCTATAAATTACTTTGGGCAATATGGCCATTTTCACGATATTGATTCTTCCTAACCTTGAGCATGAAATGTTTTTCCATCTGTTTGTGTCCTCTCTTATTTCCTTGAGCAGTGGTTTGTAGTTCTCCTTGAAGAAGTGTTTCACATCCTTTGTTAGTTGTATTCTCAGGTAGTTTATTCTCTTTGTGGCAATTGTGAATGGAAGTTCACACTTGATATGGCTCTCTTGTTTGTCTGTTACTGGTGTATAGGAATGCTTTTGATATTTGCACATTGATTTTGTATCCTGAAACTTTGCTGAAGTTACTTATCATCTTAAGGAGATTTTGGGCTGAGACAATGGGGCCTTCTCAATATACAGTCATGTCATCTGCAAATAGGGACAATTTGACTTCTTCTTTTCCTAATTGAATACTCTTTAGTTCTTTTTCTTGCCTGATTTCTCTGGCTAGAACTTCCAATACTATTTTGAATAGGAATGGTAAGAGAGGGCACCCTTGTCTAGTACCAGATTTCAAAAGGAATGCTTCCAGTTTTTGCCCATTCAGTATGTTATTGGCTGTTGGTTTGTCATAAATAGCTTTTATTATTTTGAAATATGTTCCATCAATGCCTAGTATATTGAAAGTTTTTAGCATAAAGGGCTGTTGAATTTTGTTAAAGGCCTTCTCTGCATCTATTGAGATAATCATGTGGTTTTTGTCTTTGGTTCTGTTTATGTGGTGAATTATGTTTATAGACTTGCAGATGTTGAACCAGCCTTGCATCCCCAGAATGAAGCCTACTTGATCATGATGGATAAGCTTTTTGATGTGCTGTTGCATTATGTTTGTCAGTATTTTATTGGAGATTTTTGTGTTGATGTTCATCATGGAAACTGGCCTGAAGTTTTCTTTTTTGTTTGTGTTTCTGCCAGGTTTTGGTATCAGGATGACATTGGTCTCATAAAATGAGTTAGGGAGGATTCTCTCTTTTTGTATTGTTTGGAATAGTTTCAGAAGGAATGATAGCAGCTCCTCTTTGTACATCCAGTAGTATTCGGCTGTGAAACAGTCTGAACCTGGACTTTTTTTGTTTGGCAGGCTATTAATTCCTGCCTCAACTTCAGATCTTGTTATTCGTCTACTCAGGGTTTCAACCTCTTCCAGGTTTAGTCTTGGAAGCGTGCAAGTATCCACGAATTTATCCATTTCTTCCAGATTTACTGGTTTATGTGCATAGACTTTTTTATAGTAATCTCTGATGGTAGTTTGTATTTCTGTGGAATCGGTGATGATATCCCCTTTATCATTTTTATTGTGTCTATTCAATTTTTCTCTGTTTTCTTTTTTTCTTAGTCTGACTAATGGTCTATTTTCTTAATCTTTTCGAAAAACCAGCTCCTGGATTTATTGATTTTTTCAAGTGTTTTTTTGCATCTCTATCTCCTTCAGTTCTGCTCCAATCTTAGTTATTTCTTGTCTTCTGCTAGCTGTTGAATTTGTTTGATCTTGCTCCTCTAGTTCTTTTAATTGTGATGATAGGATGTTGATTTTAGATCTTTTCTTGCTTTTCATGTGCGCATTTAGTGCTATAAATTTCCCTCTAGACACTGCTTTAAATGTGTCCCAGAGGTTCTGGTACATTGTGTCTTCATTCTCATGGGTTTCGAAGATCATCTTTATTTCTGCCTTAGATACAGGAGCGCCCAGACACATAAAGTAAGTTCTTAATGACCTACAAAGAGACTTAGACTCAGACACAATATAGTGAAAGACTTTAACACTCCACTGTAAATATTAGACAGATCAACAAGACAGAAAATTAGCAAGGATATGCAGAACTTGAACACAGATCTGGACCAAGGGGACATAAGAGACATCTACAGAACTCTCTACCCCAAATCCACAGAATATACATTCTTCTCAGCACTATATTGCACTTACTCTGAAATTTACCACATAATTGGAAGTAAATCACTCCTCAGCAAATGTAAAAGAATGTCAATCCTAACAACCAGTCTCTCAGACCACAGTGCAGTCAAATTAGACCTCAGGATTAAGGAACTCACTCAGAACCACACGACTATAAGGAAACTCAACAACTTGCTCCTGAATGACTGCTGGAAAAATATTTTTAATTCTTTAAGAAATCTCCATATTGTTTTCCATAGAGGTTGTACTAATTTATATTCCCAACATCAGTGTATAAGCATTCTCTTTTCACCACATCCATGCCAACATCTATTGCTTTTTAACCTTCAATCATGGATGTATCTGGCTGGGGTTAAATGGTATCTTATTGTAGTTTTAATTTGTATTGCTCTGATGATTAGTGATGTTGAGCATTTTTCATATGTTTGTTGGTGATTTGTTTATCTTCTTTTGAGAAATGCCTATTAATATCATCTGTCCATTTTTGATCAGATTTTTTTGCTTTTCTCTTGTTGGTTTGTTTGAGTTCCTAGTAGATTCTGGATAGTAGTCCTTTGTTGAATGCAGTTTGTAAATATTTTCCTTCTTTTTAAAATTTTTGTGGGCATACAGTACATGCATATATTTGTGGGGTACATGAGATGTTTTGATATAGGCATGCAATGCATAATAATCACATTATGAAATATGGGGTATCTATCCCTGCAAAGATTTATCTTTTGTGTTACAAGCAATCCAATTATATTCTTTTCATTATTTTTAAATGTACAATTATTTTCAGCTATAGTCACCCTGTTGTGCTATAAAATACTAGACCTCATTCATTCATTCAATTTTTTGTACCCGTTAACCAGCTTTACTTCCTTCCCACCCCAGCCTACACTACCCTTCCTAACCTCTGGTAACCATCCTTCTACTTCCAGTCTCCATAGGTTTGATTATTTTGATTTAAATCTTACAAGTAAGCGAGAATGTGTGATGTTTGTCTTTCTGTGCCTGGCTTATTTTACTTAACATAATGACCTCCCATTCCATCCATGTTGTTGCAAACGACTGAATCTCATTGTTTTTTTTTAATGGCTGAATAGTACACCATTGTGTATAAGTACCACACTTTATCAGTTTCTCTGTTGATGAACACTTAGGTTGCTACCAAATCTTGGCTATTGTGAACAGAGCTGCAACAAACATGAGAGTGCGTATATCTCTTGGGCATGCTGATTTTCTTTCTTTCGGGAATTTACCCAGCAGTGGGATACTCATGTCATATGGCAGTTCTGTTTTTAATTTTTTGAGGAACTTCCAAATTTTTCTCCATAGTGGTTGTACCAAATTACATTCCCACCAACCGTGTGGTAGTGTTCCCTTTCTCTACATCCTTGTCAGCATTTGTTAGTTTGCAGGTATTTTCTCCCATTCTGTGGGGAGTCTGTTTAATCTGATGATTAGTTATTTTGTTATGCAGAAACTTTTTAGTTCAATTAAGTCACATTATTTCTGTTTTTGTTGCATTTGTTTTTGGGGTCTTAGCCATAAGTTCTTTGCCTAGATCAATGGTTCAGAAGAGTTTTTCAGGTTTCCTTCTAGTTTTTTTTATGGTTTCAGGTCTTGGATGTAAATCTTTGTTCCACCTCGAGTTGATTTTTGTATACAGTGACAGGTAGGGGTCCAATTTCATTCTTCTACATGCCACTCTCCATTCTGCTCACCACCGTTTATTGAATCAGTTGTCCTTTCCCCAGTTTATGTTTCTGTGTGCTTTGCTGAAAATCAGTTGCTTGTAAGTATTTGACTTTATTTCTAGATTCTCTGTTCTGTTCCATTGGTCTGTGTATACACTTCTCTATCAGTACTACGCTGTTTTAGTAACAATATGCTTGTAATATTATTTGAAGTCTGGTAATATGATGCCTCCATAATTATTATTATTGTTATTTTGCTTAGAGTGGCTATTTGTACTCTTTGTTGTTTTCATGTAAATTTTAGGATTTTTTTTTCTAATTATGCAAAAAATGCTGTTGGCATTTTGATAAGAATTGCACAAAATCTGTAGATTACTTTGGGCATATGGTGTCTTTTTCATGATACTGATTCTTACAATTCATGAGTGTAGGATATATTTTCATTCATATGTGTCATCTATAATTTCTTTCAACAGTGTTTGGTAGTTCTCCTTGTAGAGATTTTTCACCTCCTTGGTTAAGTGTATTTTTAGGTTTTTTGTTTGTTTGTTGTTGTTTTTTCTTGTAGCTATTGCAAAAGAAACTGAGTCCTTGATTTAATTCTCAGCTTCGACACTGTTGGTGTATAGTAGTGCTACTGGTTTGCGTATCTTGATTTTGTAAATTGAGACTTTACTGAATTTATTTATCAAAATCTAATAGTCTTTTGGAAGAGTCTGTAGGGTTTTTTAGGCATATAACAAAATCTTCAGCAAGTAGAGATAGTTTGACTTCCTCTTTTCCAATTTGGATGCCTTTTATTACTTTCTCTTGTCTAATTGCTCTGGCTAGGACTTCTAATCAACTTTTTAACCTGAAGGCATGCACAGACATTAATTTCATTGTTTTATTGACCCTCAAATATATTTTAGATTATTCTCTTGTATAAATTCAACAATTAAAAGAATCATCATCTTTTCTAGTGACTTCATTTCAAAGTACTTGGTGCTAGGAAACATAATTTTAAAAAGCATATTTGTGATAGTCTCAAATGTGAGGTCAGGTGTTCTGACTTGAAGGTCAGCAGTGATAACATACAATGGTGTCTTTTAAAATGTAGCCATCAATCTAAATTATC
The DNA here is from genome assembly GCA_004027715.1 of Plecturocebus donacophilus. Classification (NCBI taxonomy): domain Eukaryota; kingdom Metazoa; phylum Chordata; class Mammalia; order Primates; family Pitheciidae; genus Plecturocebus; species Plecturocebus donacophilus. The sequence continues at coordinate 70,935 of PVKP010006794.1, read as the reverse complement.
AGAAAAGTAGATTATTGTAATTTAAAGATTTCACTGGAGCTTGTCTTTTCTCAAATTATCAAAGTTAAACATCAAAGAAGGAACAAAAATGAAACCAGTAGTAATTAGAAGCTTTTCTTCAGGGAGTATGGTAAGAAATCAATTAAGGTATTTTAACACTAGAAGTGATCTGAGCTATTCACAGCAAAAGTTATTGCTACCACAGACACAGAAAGCAAATTATAAGTGATTTTATAATGACAGATAAAGTTAGTAATAATTTAACTAATAAATATTTCCTAGATGGGATGAGTTAAAGAGACGGGAGAGAGTGGGTGTACTCTTCATCTTCAGGAACTTTTCTGCTTTCTGGTTATCTCTTTTCTTTAATGTGTCTTTATCAACAAGATTAGTGTTTTTTCCTTTATAGCTTACTTATATCAGAATTCTTTTAAAAAATTAAACAATTCCCCAATTATTCCCCTTGCTATCCTATAATGTTCACGGACTATTATATTATACCTATGGAGTAAAGAATTTTTCTTACAGCAGCTCAAAGGCATATATTTTTAAGAAGTTTGTAAATAGAAAAGAGGAAAATGTTATAGGGGACAGTTGTTCAGAAGAATAGAGAGAAAAGGCAGATATGGGCAAAATATTAAATATTCTGGAACATGCAAGAGAAGGTGGTTTTTCATCTATCTATCTATATATATACACACACACAAATATATATACACACACATATATACACATATATACACATATACATACACATATATACACATATATATACACATATATACACATATATATATACACATGTATACACATATATGTATACATATGTATATGCACACACACACACACACACACACACACACACATATATAAATTTTTTTTGAAGACCTAATCTTGCTCTGTTGCCAGGCTAAAGTGCAATGGCACAATCTCTGTTTACTGCAATCTCCACCTCCCGGGTTCTAGCAATTCTTCTGCCACAGCATCCCGAGTAGCTGGGACTACAGGCGGATGCCACCATGCCCAGCTAATTTTTGTAGTTTTAGTAGAGACAGGGTTTCGCCATATTGGCCAGGATGATCTTGATCTCTTGACCTCATGATCCGCCCACCTCAGCCTACCAAAGTACTGGGATTACAGCCATAAACCATCATGCACGGGCTCTTTTCAATATATTAAGGAGACTAATCAGAAAGAGAGACAACCAAAGGTAGTGGTCAACAGGGTTTAAGATAAATTGATAATACTAGAAACTCGGGAGGTGTTTCTGTAACTTGCTTATCCAAATTCAGAGTTGAACAAATGAGGTAAAGTATCTTGGAATATAAGATGTATTTATTTGTTTGGATAGATGTTCAGTTGCCATATTGATGAGGCTAAAATATACTGCAGCATTGGTAAGACAACAATTTGTTTCCCTCTCATATGGTCTACCCTGCATTGTCATTTAGGGACAAAAAAATGCAGCTATTTGACTGCTCAGCTATTCACTAGAATGTTATCTTTTTTTTTTTGAGAAGGAGTCTTGCTTTGTTGCCCCAGGCTGGAGTGCAGTGGCATGATCTCGGCTCACTGCAACCCCTGCCTCCCAGGTTCAAGCAATTCTCCTGCCTCAGCCTCCTGAGTAGCTGGGATTACAGGCGCATGCCACTGTGCCCAGCTAATTTTTGAAATTTTAGTAGAGGTGGGGTTTCAACATGTTGGCCAAGCTGGTCTTGAACTCCTGACCTTGTGATCTGCCCACCTCAGGCTCCCAAAGTGCTGGGATTACAGGCGTGAGCCACAGCGCCAGGCCAGAGTGTTATCTCTTAATCCATGTGGTAAAAGCTGGTACATTGCCAAGTCCAAGACTCACTCTAAACAAAGATGGAAAGCAAGAAAAGTTTTTAAGAAAACATGCAAGTTATACATGTATTTTCTGTTCCAGATCAATCCGCAGACACTTAGACTGAGCCAGCTCCAGGGAATCCTAGGAAATGTAGGATTTTGCTATGCACCAAATACTAGGGCTTTAACGTAGGGTATACATTACTAACGGAAAACAGGAGAAATTTATTTTGAATTCAGATAGCAGCAATTGCCTCACAGGGCCAGTGGGTAAGAGGAATGTGACCTTGAATCTTGTAGGCTTATTTTTTTTACCACATGCAACCTGATCAGAATCCTACTTACATTTCTCACTGTGTTTGTTAGCCTACCTAACTTTAATGCAGTTACAATCACCAAAAAAAAAAGGTTTATCACAACTAAACTTGTGCCAATTAACAGGGCAGGGCATGGGTGGTAGTTCTGCTCACTGCAGTCATTCTGGGTCATAAGTTTCTATCAAGTGACTCTGTCTAACCTTAGAATCCAGGAGTCTCCAGTTAAACCTTCTGTCTATCTTGCAGATGAAATTAGAAAGTTTCAGGGACTGCATAATCATTTTGTGTATTAGCTGTAGATATGATATGTATCTTGCCTATTGGTGTTTCATTGATCAGCACTCAGTCACATGGTTAAACCTGTTAGGGGGCCTGAAAATGTAGTTTGTGATACCCAGGAAGAAATTAGAAACAATTTTCTGATCAGCCACCAGATTTACTGCTGTATGAAAAATACTCTAGTATATATTGTTAAAATTATACTAATGATGTAGGCTTACAATATAATATTCTGCTTGTGATATTAAAATTAATTCTAATTTATACCAAACGACTCTTTTTTTTCTTTTGAGATGAAGTCTCACTCTATTGCCCAGACTGGTGTGCTGTGGCATGATCTCAGCTGACTGTGACCTCAGCCTCCCAGGCTCAAGCAATTCTCCTGCCTCAGCCTCCCGAGTAGCTGAGATTACAGGCGCCTGCCACTACACTCAGATAGTTTTTTGCATTTTTAGTAGAGATGGGTTTCACCATGTTGGCCAGGCTGGTCTTGATCTCCTGACTTTGTGATCCACCTGCCTTCACCTCGCAAAGTGCTGGGATTACAGGCATGATCATGAGCCATCACACCTGGCCCTAAAGTACATTTTAAACTGTTAATTATACTCCAGGTCTTTCACAGCTACTATCATTATTTTTAAAATATGCTTATTCTTAGATATTTATTTTTATAATAGATGTGTAAGAAAGGATGGCTATCCATATTTAAATATAGATATCTTAGAGCAAAAACTTTTTTATGAAACCTAGCACAAATAAAAATAATTTTCTAAGTTTCTATTGCCAATAATATGTAATGCAAATAACTTGTTTCATGACACTCATTATTTTCTTTTCTCTATTAAATAATCAAAGGTTTTTTTACAGAGGCAATATAGCCAAGAAGTTGCTATGTCATTTAAAATACTCAAGATAGGCTTAAAATTATAAAATGTATTTTTTTTAGCAAATCTTTGCACCAAATATGATTCTACAAGATACTAGTTTATCACTACTATTTAACTTGATAGAAACTTTAATGATACATGTCCCTCTGAAACTGTTTCTTTAATAATTATTAATTTTACATATACTTACCTGAAAAATGAGGTCCCAAAATGGTAAAAACAAAAACCATTAGAATATGCAAAGTAATATAGATGAAGAAAATAACCTATATGATTGATTGCTGAAATATCAGCTAAAGTATGGTTATCCTATTTTCCGGGCCTCCAAATGAACATCAAAACAAAACATAGTCACAATAACTTTGCTGCATTTCTTCCTTATAGAAAACTTGTTGAGTTTCCCCTTGAATTGATGTACAATATTTACTTTTGTTGCTGACTGCAGCAGTTTGTTCCATCTCATTAATTCAAGGAGTAAGAAACATCAAGGAACATCAGGAACGTCATTAATCCGAAGACCATTTCTGCCCATGCCTAAGTGAAGCTATTAAAGATATTTCAAGATCCAACTAAAATGGTTATTAAAAAGCCTAACCACTATGTCTCAATTTATTTTCCGAGATAATTGTAACATCTTTGTCTTGGATCATGGGTTGATACATGTCTTTGGGTTTCATTTGCTATACTATTTTCAGAGCAAGGTAAAGATAAAATTTAAATCACAGTCAAAAACATTAAAAAAATTCAAACTAAGTTTTAGAATCTTTTAATAGATCATAGTATGGTCCTGGTAGAAGTCATGCTTTATTTGGCATCATCAAGCAACATATTTGGTCTTTTATCTATCTTGTGGAGTCTATACTAAGCAGAAATTTCAATTTTTTTTATTGTTTAATATTTATATATTAATATAACTAAGAAATTCAACAATACACTGAATTATATATCTGAGCAAATAACAGATACTTTAAAAATTTATTTTTATAATTGCTCAATAAATATTGTATTTATTTATGATGTGTTAACATCATGTTTTGAAATCTGTATAAATTGTTAAATGTCTAAATCAAGACATTAATGTGTGTGTTACTTCACATACTTATTTTTTTGTGGGTGGTAACACTTAAAATCTATCCTTTCAGAAGGTTTTAAGAATATTATACATTGTTACTAATTATAGTTACCATATGTAGAATAGATCTCTTAAGCTTCTTCCTCCTGTCTAACTACATTTTTTTACTCTATGACCAATTTCACCCTGATACCCCCAGCAACTCCCCAGAGCCCTGGTAAACACCATTCTACTCTCTCACAAGATTCACTTTTTGGATTCAGTATATGTGAAATTCAAGGATATTTTTCTTCCTGTGTCTACCTTATTTCACTTACATATTATATTCCCAGGTTGACCTATGCTGTTGTCAATCACAGGATTTTCTTCTTTTCTTAAGTCTAAATAGTATTCCATCATGTATATATACCACATTTTCTTTATCTATTCATCTGTTTGGGGGCATTTGGGTTGATTTCATAACTTGACTATCATGCATTGTGCTATGATAATCATAGAAATGCAGATATGCCTTTGACATATTGATTTTATATCCTTTGAGTGTATATCCAGTAGTAAAATTGCTGGATCATAAGTTAGTTTTATTTTTTTCTGTCTAGATTAATGATTAATTTTAAATGGTTGCACAGGGAGATAGATACACACATACACACACACACACATACACAAACACAGACACACACAGACACACACATTTCTTTGTTAAATTTTCAGATGTGAACAGAGTTAAAAATAACTAGGTTTAGCACAGTGGCCCTTTTTTTCCTCCTGTTTTTGGAGTTCATTGATAATGGGGCTAAATATATTCTCTTTTTGTTGTAATTAGAAATTTCAATAATCTTTTTTCTATTTCCTCTTGCACTTTTATGTATGACCCAAGGAACAAGAATGGCTCAGGCTTTGAGACCAACCTGTGAAACATAGTGAGACCCTGTCTTGGCAAAAAATACAAAAAATTAGCTAGGTGAAGGGGCACATGCCTGTAGTCTCAGCCACTCAGTAGGCTGCGGTGGGAGGGTCACTTGACCAGGAGATCAGGCTGCAGTGAGCTGAGACCATACCACTGCACTCCAGCCTGGATGACAGAACAAGACCCTGCCTCAAAAAAAAAAAAAAAAAAAAAAAAGAAGAAGAAGAAAGCAAAGAAATTGCTCAGGGTTCACTCAGGGGCAGTATATATCCATAATAAACTGGACAGCGTTGGAAAATACAGCAAAGGGGAAAGGACTTACAGAGTGCCTACATAAATTGGTTATGAGTAACATACAAACAAGGAACAACAAACTGCAGAAGGCTACAAAGGCCTCAGTGGAGGAAGATCTCTTCATGCTTCATGTTCTGGTGCAGGGTGACCTCTGTTACCATAAACATTGTGCTCAAGGATGTAAAACCCCTTTGTAGCACTATAATGTAGCCAGACTTGTAGGCTCCTTGTAAGGTCCACGTTCCATTAGCTGTACATAAATAATAAGCTAAAAATAACCCACATGTTCTTGTTTTGTGAAACTCCCAAATTGCCACTGTTATCAATCCTTAGGATGATATACCAGTTCTGGCTCACTGATTCACTTCCGGCTCACTGATTGACTTCACCATCACTCCACCCCAAAGTAATTGTAATCAATAAATAGTGTGGAAAATCAGAGCTCAGGGCCTTCACTGTTTCTTCCAGAGTAATAAAGTGATGGCACCCTGGTCCCACTTTCTCTCTTAATCTGTCTTTTTCTCATTCCTTTGTTGCCACCAAACTCGGGGTACCCACGGGAGATGTAGGGCTAGCTCCCTAATTCTGGTGCTCAAAATGGGGCTCATAAATCCCTGCGTTCTGGCACCCAATGTGTGGGGCTCATAAATTCCCTACAGACGGGATTTGGGTTTTGGTTGATACTAGGTCATTGGCACCTTTTATACATTATTTATTTTGTCTTGTTCTTTAGGAATTCTTAGTGCAGTTGTAATTATCATCTTATGTTTTCTCAAACCTTTAACATACAAATCACTGAAACTTATTTTCTACACTGTATAGACCTTATATCTATAACAAACTTCATGAATCCATCCTGCTATGCAGGGGTCAAAGCCATCAAAACACTTTGAATCTGGAGGCAGCATGCTGAACATCAACTGCTGTTGTTGTAAGATCTTGAGTTCATTTTCAGTTTTGACCTTCAGAAGCTACATAACCATGTGTCATACCCTAATGTTCCTGATCCTAGGAATTCTCCTTGGCAAATAGTAACAATTCCATATTTAAAAACCATAATAACACTTACTTTGTTAATTATTACATGAGGCATACATGCAAGTTATTACTCAGAAAAGTCAGTTTCTGGCTACAACATTACTATGATTAATTCTTAGTGGAATACCAGCCATACACACAGGGTCATCTGGGAAATAAGTCATTGAAAAGAAGATGAGAAATGTTACAAGCACAAATTTTGCTTAATCATAATTTTTTTAAGTAATTTCTCTGGTTACAAAAGTCTTATCCTAGCATAACATTGCATTAGGCTCAGTTTTTTAACAAAAAGAATGAGTTGGCTTGCTGTCTTCTTCCTGAAGGCATGTAACTTTCTATTATTCCCAATTGTGCTGCTATAGACTTTTATATCAACATATAGTAGTATTTTCATAAAATTACGGGGCTGAAGAATATTCTAGACTATCTACTTCCAAACTTTTTTTTCTAAAACAAATGAAATAGCTGAATTAGAGGGCGTTTGTGACTTTCTAATGGTCACATAACTCCAATGGAAGAGCTCAGATATCAAACTCCTTGTTTCTTCTAGTAGGCTGGTACAGATCACAACTGATTGGCTAAGGTTTATTTCTTTTCACTTTCCAAATGTTGTTTAAAAAAACCAAAATCTTATCTCCAAAAGAATACCTTGCACAATTCCTGTCACTGGACCTTTTCCAAATTCAGACTCTTGCAAGGGAAATAGTTAAACTTCTATCGAGTTCTTGTATTTTCTGATTGTTGCAACATTTGCATGACTCCTGTATTTGATCTGCACCATTGGGGAACTGATGAAGAAAGTGTCAGTGTTAGTGACTGCTGGGAAGCTTTGCCTGCAGGCTGTGGAGGAAAGGACATGAGTAGGAGTAAGACAGAAGTCCTCTGTTAAAAAAAAAAAATAGCAATTGAAAAGTGAGGGCAGAGACTCCAGTATTTGGCAGCAGATCCCACTAGTTTAGTATTTATAACCCAATCTGCTAGAGTTTATGAGGCAGAAGAGTGAAAAATGTGAGAGTCTGCTTATGGCTAAAACAAAAGAAGAATGCCTCATCTGATTTACAAGACTTATAGGCCAATAAAGCCAATGTAAGAAATACCATCCTTTAAAAATGAATACATGTTCATGTATGAGTTTTTTTTTAAAGATAATCTTGTTTGAAAAATAAATTTGAAATTTTCAGCCACTTGTGTTTGCTTACATTCTCTACAACACACTTATTTGATGTTGGAAGGTGTAAGATAATCGTAATACTAGTCGTCAAATCTAATGGATGTTAGAAATTGAAAAGCAACTTCACTTGGCACTGACATAATATTGAGGAGATGACTCTGGAAAATAGATACCATATTACTCCTGTCACATACTCTTTAGAAATGTAAAATTTATTTTGCAGTTTTCCAGTATTGGATTCTAAAACTGAGAGTTATCCCTTCCCTCATATACAGTATGATTGACTGGAGTGTGAAATAAAAAATGGGGTTATTTGGAAATTCTATGATCATTTCCATGTTTCCATTTTTAAAAATTCAATGATTAAAAAGTCACAAGCAAATCATACTAAAAACAAGGAAACTATTTAAAACTCATCTGTTCCTAATTATTTAACTACATTTTACTATCACATATGGTCTTGAAGTTATTTACATTTATTGTGTCAACATGGTAAAAAGTCCTGTACTATGTAATTTTGTTACTCCACATCTCAACATGCCATTCAGAGATGTCATGTTGGTGTTATAAAATTGGCCATTGCAGGAGTATTTACAGCATGCAAACTGTAAAATGCTGCAAATTAGTTAGTGATTTATTGCTTTATTAATTGTCTCGGTTTGAGGAAGTGATGGAGAAAATGACGGAGAAAAACTTAGTAATGTAGCTAAAGCTGTAGCTGCACTGAAGATAGCACAAAAAATGATGAAATTTCTACTAGCATTCAAAAAGGATCGCTAATGTATTAAAGAAGCAACTCACATCATTGACTAATAAGAGAAGTTTTGACACGTTTTCACGGTTTTACTTTGGTCTTGTCATTAACACAGACAAAAATACCAACCAGCATCCTTATCAAAAATGCACTTGTTTGTCAATGACATGAGAGGCTAATAAGTTGAGTTGGATAGTGATTAAACATTTATTTTTAACCTGAATTTGAGATATTACTGTTGGTAATATAATTATTAAACAGTGGAATTTAGGAGAAATAGCAATTCAATCTGAAGTTATAAAGCTATAAGGTTTTCAATAAAGAATAGTGCAGGTTGGGCGGGGCTTACCACTATAATCCCAGCAGTTTGGGAGGCTTAAAGGGGAGGATTGCTTGAGTCCAGAAGTTTGTGTCCAGCCTGGAGGTAACAAAGGAGCACTCCTATCTCTACAAAAAAAAATTTTTAATTAGCCAGGAATGATGGTGTGTGCCTGTAGTTCCAGTTACTCAGGAGGCTGATGTGGGAGGATGGGTTGAGCCTGGGAGACAACAGTGATTGTGCCTCTGCACTCCAGCCTGGGCAACTGAGGGAGACTCAGTCTCAAAAGGAAAAAGAATAATGCATATTTTATTAATGTTTGTAAACTGTGTTACATGACTTTAAGATTATGAAGTTTATAATAAACAAATATGTGTGTATGTGTGTGCATGCACATACATACATACATTTTCTGACCCCAGAGACTCAGCTTTTAAACATTTATCAAGACTTCATATTCGATATAGCAATTTCTGCCAGGCTTTGGCTTCCATCTGAGTGAGGTGAGAACTAGCTGTTACAAAATTTTGAATAAAGGAATGTCAGGATCTGGATAAGAGTTTAAAATAATAATTTTCTCCTACTGTATTGAGAAAAATAGACTCACGTTTATCACCTAGTATTAGTTATCTCTTTATTTTATTTTTAGGCATTTATGACTGAAAATGAAAAGCACATTTCCTTGCCAGTACTTGTGGTGAGCTGGGCCCATGTGATTAAATTCTGACCAATGGGTCGTGGGAGGAAGTAAAGGGCACACCATTCAGATTGTGACCTTAAAAAGGAGAAGTATGTGCTTCTATTTCTGTTTGACAGATGCAGAAACTGAGCTAGGTTAGTGTAAGTAACTTGCCAAATATGATTTCAAACTTAGGTGGTCTCCCTGGAGAATTTGTGCTTGATGTCTCTGTGAAATGGTACCTTACAGCATGTGTGGATTTTTTAATAACTATAGGTGTAAAATGGTTGTTTGAAATTAGTTGAGGATTGAAATTTAAAGTACATATTTTAAGCAGTTAATACATGTTTTATAGAGAATGAAGATGGGCAAAGTAGAGAGATTAATGACTTATTCTATGGATCAGGTACTGAGGCAAAATATATAGAATTCTTTGCCTGACCTTATCCTTCAGCATGTGCATGCATTTGTACACAGAGATACACACATATTCACATATATGTATACGCATGTGTACATTGTACATGTGTATATCTATGTACTGGTAATAAACTTGAAAATTTCAAAAATATATATGCCTGAATGGATATTTTCCTGCCTATATTTAATTTATGTAATTCTTATTCAGCATTCTTGAAACTACTTTTCTAAGTCTTAAAATGTTATAATTCAAAATTATAAGAAAATAACTTAGTTGGCTTTGTTTCCAGAAAATTATAAAGACATATTTGGAACTATTAAGTGATTTAAAAACTACCAGAATTTACAGCTATTTTCCCATAAAACATAAAGAATTAGTAGCAAAAGTGGATCTTGCCTTTTGGAAAGATAAATAAGAGCCTCTGAATTCCAAGTCTTTTACATTTGCTTTCTGTAGCCTCAGCATAATCAGTGCCAATACTGTGAAAATATGCAGTATTTCAAGAAGCATTATACAAAACCTGTCAATAATTTAATTTGTAGATAAGGTAAAACCAGGAGAGTAGCAAAAATTGACAACATATCTAAAAGAACAGTATATTGTTATGAAATGCCAAAGTCTAAACCTTAAAAAGCATGTTAAGAGAAAGTTTTAAAGTTACTATGGCTATCATACTTTACTTTTAATGTGTACCTCTGTATTGCCACAAATGAGTTGTAGACAGTTTGACAAGCCTGTTTTAGCATCAGAACAGCAATGAAGAATAGGTTATGTCAAATAGAGAGTTATTGAAGCACCCTCTTTTGTAAAACTTCAAATTGGATAGAGAAATTTGAGGAAAGAAGAGTTCAATATTTCTCTAAAGCACTGAAGCTGTTTTTATAGAATCATTGAAAAAGCAGAGTATAGACCCTATAAAATATAGCAATGGTAAAATGTGTGAATTTCTATGAAAAGGGGAAAGTAATTTTTTTCAAGACAGCTCCTCTTACAGTATAGAATGTTAGAAAGTTGCTTCTAGAGTCAGATCTCACTAAAATTCTGGATTGGTCCCTTATTAGTCATGAGAGATGTGACAAATTGCTTAAAATCTCTATGCAATTTATCTGGGTAATTTTAAGAATTAAAACAAATTCCAGGTAAAATACTTAATAGAATTTTAAAAATATAGTAGAAGAAACTCAATGAAATAGTGAGCTATGATGTAATGGTGATTTGGATTAGTAAAATTTGATGTGGTAGTGTTGAACTATTAAAGTCGAAACAATATTTTTGAGTTTATTAAGAAATAAAAAAGTGCTGGAAGAAATAATAGTCAAATACTTTTAAATACCCACTAACAGAAGGCATACTTTATTTCAGGATGCCATTGGGTTCAAATATAGAACTTTCCAAAGATTCAAAAGCCAATTACTTTAGTAATTATTGCAGTAGAATTATAAAGTATACTTTTTATATGTTTCTTATTAAGTGTTCTAAATAAACACAAATGGTTATGAAATAAGTTTAGTGTTACATACAGGTACAGATAAAATGAAAATAAAATCATTTATTGAATGTTGTTAAACCCAATTTATCGTTCTGAATGTCCCATGCATACTGAACTCAACAATGTAGGCCATGTTCATACTTTTGTTAGGACAATGTTTTATTTATTATTTATTTATTTTAAAATTTTCATTTTGTGGAATTTTGATATTTCATTTTATTTTTTTAATTTATTTATTTTACTTTAGGTGCATACTATATTGGCATTTCTCCCCATGTTACCCCTCCCCATTCTCCCCTCCCTCCCTACCCCCTGCTCTCTCCCCTACCCCCTCCAACTGCCCCCAGTGTGTGATGCTCCTCTCCCTGAGTCCATGTGTTCTCCTTATTCAACATCTATCTATGAGTGAGGATATTTCCTTTTATTATTATTATTATTTTACCTTCAGTTCTGGGGTACATGTGTAGCTCATGCAGGATTGTTACATAGGTTTACACATGTCATGGTGGTTTGCTGCTTCCATCCCGACCATCATCTACATTAGGTATTTCTCCTAATGCTATCGCTCTCCAATCTCTCCACCTGCTGCTATTCCTCCCCTAGATCCCCTGCTGCCCAACAGGTCCTGGTGTGTGACATTCTCCCTCCCTGTGTCCATGTATTCTCATTGTTCAACATCCACTTATGAGTGAGAACATGTAGTGTTTGGTTTTCTGTTCTTATGTCAGTTTGGTGAGAATGATGGTTTCCAGCTTCATCCATGTCCCTGCAAAGGACATGAACTCATCTTTTTTATGGCTGCATAGTATTCCATGGTGTATATGTGCCACATTTTCTTTATCCAGTCTGTCCTTGATGGGCATTTGGATTGGTTCCAAGTCTTTGTTATTGTAAACAGAATCGCAATGAACATACCTGTGTATGTGTCTTTATAACAGAATGTTTTATAATCCTTTGGATATATACCCAGTAATGGGATTGCTGGGTCAAATGGAATTTCTATTTCTAGATCCTTGAGTAATCACCACACTGTCTTCCACAATGGTTGAACTAATTTAAGCTCCCACCAACAGTGTAAAAGCCTTCCTATTTCTCCATGTTTTAGATTTCACAAGAGCACTAGGGCTTTGAATGAAGTGGCTCAGAGCACACAGAAGTGAACTTGAGAAAAACATTCAGGAATGTCATCCTTACATGTGACTTTAATTTGAATGGCATTATTTATTTTTATTGTTTTACATATAACATCTTTCATCTTTCTGTAGATTTCTTTTTAGAAAGTTATCACAAAAATTATAAATGCAAAAGATTTTTATTTTTGCAATTTATTTTCTCTAGTGATTACATTTATGTGTGCAAATATGTGTGCACATACACATATAGACATACATTACACAGACACACACATATAGAATTTTGAAAGAATGACAAAAAAGAGTAAATAAAACCAATTTCAGGATTTTATTCAGATGCAAGCAAAATGGATGTTTATTTTAAAATAAACTTTTCATTTTATTTTAAAAAATTTTAAATATCAAATGTTTAAATAAAAGCTTATTTTATTTTTATTTTATTATTTTATTTTAGTAATAAATTATTAATGTCACTTATTATTTTAAAATTTTAAAATAAAATAAGCTTTTATTTAAACTTATCAAATAAATACTGGCTTTCTGCAACTCACACAAGAAAAAGACAGATATAGGAAACCCAGTATTAACACGTTAGATTAAGGTCTTGGAACCCTTTTCTTTCAGTTTCTGCTTGTGGTTCATTTTTCAGAACGGGATCCTTGATTATGCGAGCTGCAAGAGTAGGAGAAAGTAAATATTTTAACATTTGTCATCATTATGATAAAAGGAAATCAAAGGAGAATTTGGATGTGGATGATTTGGAATAGCCAATCATCATGGGTGCCACAATATTACATAATTCAAAATTCTGGACACGTTTTATTGTTTTTTGAGAAGTAAAATGCATAAACTGTTTTGTATTAGTTTAGCTACCATGACTATAATTGAAATATTAAATAACAATATAAAATTAAATCAAATGGAAATAAAAACATTTTATTGTATTTATAGATATCTTTTCCATTCCAAATCATGTTGGTAACAAACATTTAATATTTGTAAAGTAAGATGATTGTAACATACTTTTTGAAAATTAAAAAAAAACACCATTGATATTCTCTGATTATTTCAGCAATTATGTAGGATAACTAAAGAACATAATTATTATTATAATTAAAAACCTTTGAAATATTTTCCAATTGTGATTGAAATCATTAAATATTTAATAGTGTGAAATTATTTAATGATGATCTATTTCTTTCATTATAGTTCACTACTGAAATTTCATATCTGTAAAACTCTGCAACAACTAATTATTTTAATACCCAGTCACTCATATTAATGACCAAAGACTTAAAGTCTGACACCATGTGTCACAGCCATTAATACCCTGCTAGTTTTTACTACTTTTAGCATCCTATTCAGTCTACATGGGAGAAGTAAGCACTATTTAATGGTTTTCTCATCTGCTTCACTCATTGCTAAGTAAATTGAATACATTATGTAAAATATGGTAGAGAAAAATTTATTTGTCAATTGTTTGAAATTAAAAAATTTTGGATAACTTCTGCTAGATTTGATGAAAAAATAGCAGTGTTGTGCAGAACAGCTGAAGAGGTTTGTGTTACTTCTGAGAATACGTGGGCAGAAACATCAGATGAGAATAAAAATACAAGAATTTGAGGGACATTGAGTATCTCAGGCCTTGAGGTGGGTGATGGGCCTTCTTGGTTACAACTCTAATTTTGAAATACGTGGTGTAAGTGGAACTATGGCAGAAATTGAGGGAGTTGAGTTTTGTACACAATAGTTTAGTGAGAGGAAGAAAAAGACAAATAATCACAGTGGAAGCCAGATGTATAGGTAAGCAGCTCATACTTTAATAACATAAATTCAAAGGAAATTCACTTTGAGAGTTGAGATTATTTTCACTTATTGTAATAAATTGCATGCTCTGGATCTGAAGTTAATGTAACTTTTAATAGCAGGAAATAATTTTTTGCTCAAAGAGTTCCTTTATTTAAACAAATTAAATTGGCTGAATTTTCCCTAAGTGCAAACCCAGACTTCCACAGGCTTCAATAGCAGATGCTGAAAACATTTGGAACATTGATAGGAAACACATACCGTAAAATTAAGAGATTTCATTTTCTTAGTTAAATTTCAAAATCATATTTTCTCACATAGTGTTGTAGGCTGAGTAATGGAATAATGCCCCCTCCCAAAATATTCATGTCCTAATCCCTCAAACCTGTGAATATATTATCTTACATGATTTTGCAGTTATGATTAATGATCTTGAGATGGGGGATTATTTTGGATTATCTGAGTAGGCACAACCTCATTGCAAGTGTCTTTACAAGAGGGCACTCAAGAGTCAGAGTCAAGGAAGATATGAAGATGAAGGCTGATATGGTTTGGATGGTTATCCCCTCCAAATCTCATGTTGAAATGTGACCTCCAGTATTGGAGGTGGGCCTCATAGGAGGTGTTTGGGTCGTGGAGGTGGATCCCTCCTTAATGGCTTGGTACTATCCTCATGATACTCTATGAGTTCAGGTGAGATTGGGTTGTTTAAAAGAGCCTGGCATAACCTCCTTCTGTTTCCTTCTGTCTTGCTTCCTGTCTCACCGCTTTCTGTTTCCTTTCTGACATGAGTGGAAGCTTCCTGTAGCCCTCAGCAGAAGCAGATGCTGGTGCCGTGCTTCTTGTACAGCCTGAAGAACTATAAGGCATATAAACCTATTTCTTGATAATTAGCCAGCTTCAGGTAGTCCTTTCTATGAACACCACAGGGACTAACAGAGTAGCAGAGGTCAGAGAGGTAACAAGATGTTACACTACATGCTTTAAACATGGAAGTAGAAGCCACAAGCTAAGGAATGTGGGTGGTCTCTAGAAGATGGAAAAGGCAAGAAAATTGATTATTCCCTAGAGTCTTCATGAGGAACATAGTCCAGCCAACACCTTGATTTTAAGACTTCTGACCTCCAGAACTGTTAATAAATTTTTGATGCTTTTAGCCACTAACGTTGTAGTAACATATTACAGCAACAATAAGAAATTGATACACCTAGCATTTTGAGATTATTTAGAACGCTAAGAATTAACTAGTATGTGTGGTTCATATTGTATTCCAAAGTTTATTTATTTCCTTGCCAGGTTTAGGTGCATCTGGATTTGTGTGACACTTAAAGGAAGGGTTTTCTTTTACTGTAACATATTCTCCTTCTCCAACACCTGTACTTAAAGGCAAGGTGTGGCACATCATCGGCATTTGATATGGTCTGACTCTGTGTCTCCACCCAAATCTCATCTCAAATTGTAATATGTGTCAGAGTAGGGACTGGGTGGGAGGTGATTGGATCATTGGGGTGGTTTCCCCCATGCTGTTCTCTTGTGAGTCAGTGATATCCCACGAGATCTGATGGTTTTATAAGCCTCTGGCATTTCCTCTGCTCTCTTCTTCTCTTTCACTGGCCTCCCTGTAAAATGTGCCTCTTCCCTCTCTGACAGAATTGTAAGTTTCATGAGGCCTCCCCAGCCATGTGGAAGTGTGAGTCAATTAAACTTCATTTCTTTATAAATTAGCCCGTCTTGGGTATGACTTTATAGCAGTGCAAAAATGGACTACCATTCATTTCCTTTCAAGAAAAAATGGTATCTTTTTCTAATTTCAGTTCCTTGGTTTTCTTCATAATTACCACAGGTACTTCATCATGACTACTACTGTAAGATCTGTAAGGATTCCATTTTTTTAATGGGCAAGCCAAATACAAATTTATTATATTTTGAAAGGTCAGTGTGCAATTATTGGGGTTACTAATTAACTTTAATTTTTATGAGACTTTCAGAATCTTGTAGTATATGTTCTGTCTACACTTGCTGTAAAAATGATTTAATAATTAGCAGTATTTCAAAAGTCTTAAAAAATAAAGAAAGGAAAAGAAATGAAAAGACCCATGGTGAGTTGTGAAATGTCCCCCCGAGGGTAGGTGTCACCTAGGCTGTGATAAGAAATTTCTATATTGTAGACCAACTCTGTTAAAGAACTAAATAGAAAGCAACGGAAAAGTATGTGGGGTTATTGTAACCTGTGGCAGAAGAAAAGGAGAGGCTGATTTGGTGATTTTCTTCTGCTATTTGTCTCTTTTAAATAAATTCAAAATGTAACAGAGGACCTCTAAGACTATAATTTAATGTACTATACTGTACTGTTTGTTAAGAGAAAATAAAAGTAGCAAAAATATTGTATTTCAAAATGTATTTTATAAAATTATTTCAATTTCTGCTACCTTTTACTTTTTATTTCTGTTTAACAGCATTTGTTTATTATGTACAGACTCTAGTAGGAGTTCCATCCAACACATTTTTTTTTTATGACAAGAGATATCTACATTGAGTGGCAATTCAAACAATGCTCAGGGTGTTGGAAATCACTCCATTCCTGTAGTTAACTTATGTACTTCCTGCTTCAGCGGTTATAAAGAACCATATTTATAAAAGAGTGATATATTTTAGCTTTTAGAAAACAGTGTCAAGATTGTTGAAATGCTTTAAAAAACCTACCTGAATTTCCTCTGTATCTCTCTACATAGTTTTTTCCAGTGGTGTTACATTTGATGTTTAATTTTATTTGCTGTCTCATTAGTGAGGTAAGCTTTAATTCATTTGGGCACCATTTTAATGTTATGGCATGGTATCTGACCAACAAATAACATTTACTTCGATGTTATATTTTAACTTAGTTATATATATGTATATGTATATGCACATACACAATGCACATATACACACATACTGTTCATATACATAAATGTATGTGTTCATATGTATATGTGTACACCTATACATATATATATGAATATATATGTGTGTGTACTATAAGGATTTCGTGCACTAAAATGTCTAAGTCTAAAGGCCATATGTTTATATAAGCAGACTCATATATTTACAAATTCATTAATGAGCTGCTTAAGTTAGATTTGGTTACTCTGTGTCTCTGTTGGTTTCATACACATTTTATAATAGTTTTTTCTGTTTCTGTAAAGAATGTCATTGGCATTTTGATAGAAATTGCATTGAATCTGTGGATTGATTTGAACATATTTAAATTATACAAACTGATTAGATTTGACACATGTGTATGCCTGTGAAATCATCACCTCAACCAAGATACTATTTCCATAGGCTGGTTTTGCCGGTTTTGTACAACTGAATAGAATCAGGCAGAGTAAACTTTTCGACAGTTTCTGGTTTCTTTTATTCATCATTATGTCTGTTAGATTCACCCATGTGGTTGTGTTTAAGTATAGTATATTTTTTAATTTAAAAAATTCCTGTGAAGTATTTCATTGTGTAAATAAATCATGATTTATTTATACATTCTACTGTTGTGAGATATTTGGACTGTTTTACATTTTGCACTATTATGAGTAAAGTCATTATTTACTTTCCTTTATATATATCTTTTGGTGAACATATAGACAAGATTATCCTGGGGTATACCTAAGCGAGATATTGCTAGATTATAGGTTATATGTGTTTAACTCTAATAGAAATTGACATAGATTTACCCAAATTGATTTTAATAGTTTGCATACCCATGAGCAATGCAGGACTGTGCTGGTCACTTATGTCCTTGCTAGCATTTATTATAATTTTTAAGATTATACTTTAAGTTCTGGGGTACATGTGCAGAACGTGTAGGTTTGTTACATAGGTATACATGTGCCATGGTGGTTTGCTGCTTCCATCCGCCTGTCACCTACATTAGCTATTTCTCCTAATGCTATCCCTCTCTAATCCCCCCACCCCCCTGCTATCCCTCCCCTAGCCCCTCAACCCCTGACAGGCCCTGGTGTGTGATGTTCCCCTCCCTGTGTCTATGCATTGTTGTAATTTTAAACATTGTATCAGTGGTGGGTTTTTACTGTTACTTCATTTTGGTATTAGTTTGAATTTTCCTGATGGGTAATCATGTTGACCACCTTTTCATATGCTTGTCTTTTGAAGAGCCACTCTTATTTCTAGTATTTATTTGTATATTCTAGATATAAATTCTGTTTATGTTATGTTAATGGAAGTTACTGTCACCATAACTAAAAAAGAGGGAGTGAACTCAGGAATCAGAGAATTCAACGTAAGAAGGATGAGGGGAGTTCCTAAAATGTGGTGAGAGAAAATACTAGTGTAGTCACTGCAGAGAGGGTCCAGACTGCAACCCGTCCAGACAATGCAGACTGAGTTTTTTCAAGAGAGAAATAGGTAAAGCTTGTGCTTAGATTTAATATTTAAAAATAAATACTAGTAAGTTAATAGGGGAAGATGATATAGAAGAAATAAAAGATTGATCTAAAAGATAGACGGTATTAATAATAAGCTACATGGTTTAGCATGAAATAATAATCATTAATGATAACAAAAATACTGAAAATTAGTTTTAACCTAATTTTGATATAATGTTATTGAAAAGATGAAGGAGTGAAGAATGGTGTAAAGAAAAAAAAAGTTGAATCTTTACCACAAGAAGTTAATAATATCTACTAATTATTAATTCAAATACATTTATACTATTTAGCAATGTGCAAACTAAAACTAGGAAGAATTGAAATATTTGTCTGGGGAACACAAGGAGGCAATAGAAAAATGTGTGATAGAGAAACACATGCTTTTGTTTTAAGCTCTTAAAGATTATTTTAAAGCTATATACATTTATGTGTTTTAAAAAATGTATAATTCTATTCAAAAAAAGCAGAACTAGTTAAGAAATCCAATGAGTGATATTATTCCAGTTTAATAATTTAGGAAAATGTGAATTATTTGTCCTCCAAACAACCTTTAATAAATCTGAATCTGAGAGCAGACTCAGATGACACAGACAAAAGGAGAAATGAGCAAAGAGGAAAGAAAATTACATTGGAATATGCTTTCCTGAGCTTATGTACTTTAAAAGTTAGTTTGAATGTAATCAGTACTGCCTAACTGAACCCTTATTAATTAGATTTGTTTTTAAACGCTATGAGCTCCAAAGAAAATAGGATGACTTTATATTTTTTCTGTTTTATTCATTTAATTTTATAATTATATTTTGGTAAATCATTGACACCTATTTTTTTAGATAAATCAATCTGCTTGGCTATTTGCCTCCTAACTTATTTAAAATGTTAAGTTTATGATTAAAAATGACATATATTTACATAAGAATCTATGTCCCCTTTAAGCACTTAAAAACTGTTTTCCAGCATTTCTTTTATCTGTAAGCATAAAATTTCTCTTTAATTCTTTGTAATTTTGCCAAGCATCTGGAGGTTCCAGTTTTACTTTGGAGATAATATACTGCTAGATCCTTAATATCACATAACTGGTAGGGGCAACAAAAATTTAAATATGCATGTCTCTAGTGATACTTTATTTGCTACCACAAATATCACTAAGCACTCCCTTGAATCTCAATATATTGCATTCCTTCTCTTCATTCCCAAATATATGTTCTCTAATGTGACCTACGTTGTGTTCTAATTGTATCTGTTGATCTCAAAATCTTTGAAGAGCCGGATTATTTCATTGACTACCCCTGCACCAACAAAGACACAAATGAGTAAGTCTCAGAAGGGATTATTGGCCTAGAATTATTGTGAGGCTGTTGAGCATATCAACTCTGGGAAAATTCAAATGAGAAAACCTGCCAACAAATATGTTATTTGCTTCTTTGTTTCAAATCCTTGCTGAACTTGCTTAGAATTATAAAATGCTCCTTCTCTCAAGAGAAGAAACACATGGATCATGTTTTACTTCATTTACTGACCATCATTCTATACTCTGCCTCCACCAGCTGACCAGTACAAACATAAATTCCCATTTGCCATCATTGGTACTCATTTCCAGACAATGATGCAAAAGTTTCAACAATGGCTTTACATTAAAATCACATGTGGAACTTTAAAAATACGTAAGATGTTTTGCCTTAACCTGAATAATTATATATTGAATGTGAGAACCACTGCAAAACAAGAAAATCCTATTTGACTTAAGGATCTATTTTCTCTAACACACCATTAAAACTAAATGTCTCTTTCATTTCATTGCTGTTTACCTCTCCAATTAATAAATAAGACTCTAGGATCCTTTATATCTTCTTATGTTCTCTTCTTCATAATAAGCTATATAATGCTATTCTACTGTCCATAGTTACTATCCAAATTTTTCTGCTGTAAACTCTGGGATTCCTAGTCTGTAAGCAATAAACTGCCCTCTACCTTCAACGCATTCTTTAAATATTTTTTGCTTTAAAGAAATGTGACTGCTTCATGTCAACAACATATGGCCCTTTGTTATGCTCATTTGCTGTAAAGTAAGTTCTTTGATGAGAGCATAACTGTGTGAGATTATACTATGATGGCTGAAAAGGCATTTTGTAAATCCACAAATGGTAGTTCTGATAAAAGTACTGTATGTGAGGAAAGAAATCCATATAAAGAGTAAGCATCTATTCTAGTAAGAACCAAGTGCTCCCCCTTCCATGAGGAGAACAGTCCAATGTCATCAACCTACCATCAGGTGACTGACATATCACCGCAGTGTATAATGCCATATTTGGGGCTCAATGTTGGACTCTACTGATGGCAATGTTGGAATCTACTGATTTTCAGATTTTGTTATATATGTGAATGTATATAATGAGATATCTGGGAGATGGGACCCATATATGCCTTATACACAGAGGCTGAAGGTAATTTTATACAATATTTTCAATACTTTGTCATAAAACAAAGTTGTTGCTGCATTTTGACTGTGATCCATCACATGAGGTGATGTGTAGAATTATCTACTTGTGGTGTGTCAGCTCTCAAAAATTTTAGATTTTAGAGCATTTGGATTTTGCATTTTTGAGTTAAGGATGGTCAAGCTATATTATAAACCAGTTTTATTTTAATTTCTTTGATTATTATTGTATATGTAATTATGTGAATGTTTATCTCTCTCCAGGTTATACCTATATAAGAAAATTGCTTTTTTTAACTTCATTACACTTATTAACTTTCTTATGTTAGAATTTTACAGATTTGATGATAGCCATTTTTTTATATTTTAATTTTGTTATTTTTCATTGTGCACAATATAAAAATTTTTATTTGAAGCTGACTTTTTTTTGATATTTGTGTTTCATCTAATTGCATCAAGAGTAAGAATATTATCTAGTTGCTAGTCTTTTACTTACATGATAATAAATGCATTTTTCATGATTAACTTGTTAGTCTACTTCGACCCTCTTATATCTTCTTATGTTTTATAACTATGCAATTCGTGATAGAATTTACCATGTATATGTAGACTTTGCCAGATTGAAGTACTTTATGTGAAATCATGCAAAATATTTTCTCACTCTATTTGTGGGCATTTGGCTACTTTTTCTTTTTCATCTATCATTTTGTGCTATTTACTCATGCTTGTTCCTTTTTTTATTTTTTTTTATTGAGTTCTTTATATTTGCTTCATATTATGATGCTTTCTATCGCTACAGCATTCTTTTTATGCCATGCTTTTAAATGGTCTTGTTTATGACTTTTGCACCAATTAAAAAAAATTCTGGGCATAATAAAAAGGGCAAAAGGCTTAAATAAATGAACCAGTCTATTTTGCTTTGTCTTCCCTTATTGCTTTCGTAGAAAGCTTGTGAATTCATTAGTCATCTGAGTGTTGGCTGCTAACAGACATTCATGTTCTCCTGTCTGGGTAAGGTAAAATACAGCTAACCGGGTTGAAAATAGGTGAAAGAAGAGAGTGTTATAAAAATCTGAATACGATAAGCTCACATTTGAATGAGAAACCAGAATATCTACATACTGATTCAGAAAGCTTCAAGAAACATAATTTTCAACTGTTTCAAATTTACCTCCAAGCTTGAAAAATTAGACAGTATTCAAATGAAAAAGATTTGCTCTTTGGAATTACTGTAAAGAAAATCAAAAGATAAGCCACAAAAAAGGAGAAAATATTTAAAATAATAAATCTGACAAAGAGCTTGCATTCCAGAAGATATAGTCTTCTTATAGCTCAATAGGAAGAAGGCAGACATCTGAAAATGGGCAAACCATTTAGCAGATAATTCACAGAAGAATATAAGTGTCCAATGAGCATGTGAAACAAAACTCAACAGTATTAGTCATTAGAGAATTACAGATTAAAAAGCACAATGAGATACTGTTCTATACACATGAGAATGGAGGAGAGTAAAGAGGCTGATAATACAAAATGTTTATGAGTATATGGAGTGGTTGGGAATCTCATACCCTGTTAATAGCAAGTAAAATGGTATAATAATTTTGGCAAGCTATTTAGCAGTAACTTGAAATGTTAAATGTGTACTTACCTTATGGTACAAGCATTTGACTCCCGGAGATGTATTAAAGATCATAAAAACATATGTCAGTGCAACAATGTGTACATAAATGTAAATAGCTGTTGTAATTACAATAGTTCAAAACTGGAAACAAACCAAATATACACTATTAAATAACTTAAATAGTTGAAATATGTTGTATTTCGATACATGTGATTTAACAATCCTGGAGTGTATTCTTTGTTTTGTGTTAAAGTTAAGTGAGAGGCAAACTGTATTCATTTCATATTGAAAAAAATTAGAAAAAAAGGTGACTATTACTTTTCCATGAGTTTCACCTTTTAAATATTTTATATTATAACACAAGAGGTACATATCTAATAGTTTTCCGCATATATTCAGACCACATGCATGTCAAAATAGGTGAAAACATTTTAAAATACATTTGGCTCACCATATGATTCAGTACATAGAATTAGTTTAATCATATATCTCAACATATGATTATACAAGAAGCTATATGAACTCAATTCACATTTGAGATTATATCCGTGTGCAAGCTACAAAGAGCTGAAATGACTGAAATGTCAATTTTCCTATGTCTAAATAACTAGTTTTTATGCACAGTGAGATACCTATTAAGTCTTTTTCCTAAAGGAAGTTATATTTTGGTACAATTTCCTGCTGCTTTTTCATATGATTCACTTTCCTGTACCATTATATTTGAAACTGCATCATTACTGTTGCAGAACATGAACTCATGATATGTGATGATGCTTTAAGGTAGAAACACTGCAAATGAGAGTTGAAAGTCATAATACTTCCTTATCCTTGTCTTCAGTCTGGGTATGAAAATATTTTCTCTCTTTTCCCCTCCATTTGTATGTAGCTATAAAAGACCTCTGTGTTTTGGGCTTGGATCTTTACTTTTTCCCCAAGAATTAGTAATTGTAAATACTGTATTTTCATAACTGTTTCACTGCCAAGGCTTCTCTCTGTTGTAAAAATTCAGGTTTAAATTTTAGGTTGTATACAGATTTTTTTTCATAGACAATAGAGTGAAATAACAAAAGTATTTTACATGACAAATAGTCAGCAATTTCTTCATAGCTTTCCTGAGAGGAAGGAGAATTTTCATAAAAACAGAAATACTAAGAAAAAGTTCAATAAAGACCATATTGGAGAATAAAATAGAAATCTATAATAAATCACCTTCAATACTCCATTACCAAACAATGTCTTGACTAAAACTGGAAGAATATTACCAGAGTGCTCCAATGTATAAGAATTTTGGTATTGTTTGCATCATATATAGCACTGAAATCTACTAGTGTTTGAAGTTACACTCTGCATTTTTCCATTTGTATCAAGATAATGTAGTCTGAGTTTTTTAAAAGTCAAATAAGATTTAATTTTTTGTACTTACCAAAATAGAACAGATTGAATAATACAATTATTAGCTATTTGATTGGTATTAAAACAACTTTTACAAGAGAATTATCTTTATGAGCTTGCATGTATTGAATTAGTAGAAGTACAATGTTCTCATCTTGTATTTTTGGAATACCTAGCATATACTGAATACGTTTTATAAAATATACATAATTGAAATAACAATACTACCTAAAGTTTTATAATCTAATTAGAGCGAATCAGTTTTTATAAGCTAAAGAAATTAAATCTGGACACATGTGAAGGACATTTAGACTGAATTATCAATTACAATATTAACATATAAATTAATTCTGAATCAGATAATTCTACATTGCTATTACTAAAGTCATTTACAAATGTAGAGTTGAAGCTTAAAGAGACTAATTAACTTGTATAAAAACATGGAGCTTTTAAGTATCAGGCTAGAATTGAAATGCTGGTCTCTGTGACCCCAGGACTCAGGACCTTTTGACTACTAATTTTATATCATCTGCTTTACTTGTTTTTTGAGACCAGTAACCTCTTGTGACTTATATGTCTTCCCAAGAAGTCTTCTGGCTGTCTACATCACTGAATGAAATGCTTCTGAAGGTCTTCTGTTGAGATTTCAAAACAGCAAAAGAACAGGGACATGACTGTACTCTCTTTCAGGGGGAGAATATCAGTGATGGCTTCGATGCTAATCCTCGTTTTCTCTGATTCCCTTACTCCATGGACTTACCTCCAATTTCTTCTTTATATAAAGTCATCTCTACAAAATGTAGACATAGTCTTGCTTCACCTGACAGCGTGGTTCTGACATACAACTAAAGGCAACTTATTGAGAGTACTACTATTTATAAACTACACATTAGAGCATGAAAGCCCTCTTGGTCTATAAATCATTTCTTCAATTGTTGTCCTTAAAACTGATGTTTTAAGGTATCTCATCACTGCACAAAGGTGTAACATCAAGACGTTAAGAATATAGGAGCATAGTACTGAAATTTTCACTTCAGTATGCAGAAGACAGGTTATTTCAGCCAAATATCCAAGTACTCTGAATGTTTCATTGCAGTCAAAATTGCTTTATTTTTAAGATGTTATTTTCAATATGTGTTTACATATATTAATTCCACTAGCTTTATGATATCTGGCATGCTTGGCCGAATTGCAGCTGATCATGTCTTACCATGCATATTTCTATTACATCTCTGCTCACAGAAGGATTGATTTTCTTCTTCCTCTGTGTTTTATCTTTCAGTTCATGGACTACCCTAGTTTTTTAAACAATGTAACAATGATAACAGTAACAACAACAAACTAACCACATCACTATTTTTTAGAATTGATGTTAAATGCTCTAAATGTATTATTTTATTTGGTCCTCAAAGCTGTCTTACTATTTCCATTTTAAAGATAAACAACAAGATTTTGAGAGGTGAAAGTCCCAGAACAATGTTACTTCAAGAGGCATTGTTAGAGCAGGGGATGCAAATGAAGTTCATTTTATACAGGGCCCTAGTAACCTTTCAACTCCGGAGGCTTCATTGCCTCAGGGATCCACTGAAGCAGTATTTCTCACCATCTTCCCGTCAATTACTTAGATGAGACTCCTTTCTCTGTCTAATGATCCTGATTTTTAATTCTGCGATACAGTCTGTCCAAACACACATCTGAAATTCTGCTTACAAGAGACCATAATAATTTAGCATAAAGAGTATTGGTCCACTCAGGAGCAGATGAACCTGGAGTGAAGACCCATCTCCCTTACTGATTATTCACTACAAGTAATGTAATTGGCTTGTTTATAATCTAGTTTCCTGATTTGCAAAAGGCAATCATAATAGTTTAATCCAACTCTAGGTTTGAACATTAACTAGAGTAAGGCAAACAAACTTTGAGGCTACTGTCTGGGGCTTAGTAAGATGTGTATCACTATTCTCTATTTCCTTCCACTTGACCTTTACTTGTCTTCTATATGTGTTCTGTATCCATGCAGATAATTTAAATATCATAATGCCTATTTAGGATATTCTAATTTCATTAGCTCCAGGGTCAAGTGGAAGAAAGTGAGAGACACGTGTAGAAGCAGTTAAACTAGTGTGTGTGTTTGAGTTGTTGTTTGAAGGAATATTGGTTTGTTATATTAACTTTAATTTTACTTATAATAATACCTATCATTTCTGGAGTATTTGCAATTTGCCAGGCTTTGTACTGAGAGTTTATTCTTCATTATTTGCTATTATTCTAGAAAAATCTTTAGCAGGCAGGTACATTTATTTTCCCAACTTTCAGATGAGGAAACAAGTTTAGAGCAATTAAGTAATTTTTCCAAGACCTCATAGGACTTACACTGGCCTAGATTCAAACTGTTGCTCTCTGAGCCTTCATTTTCAACCACAACAGAATATACCTGCTCAACGTTTTCATTTATATGCCATGTTCTACAAAAGTTTGGAATTAGTCTGGAGGTGGTTCTATTTAATTTTTGATTTTATACTTAAAATTTTATCATTCAAATATTCTGACAGTGTAGCTAGCAAGAACACCTATATTGATTCAATAGACTTGGTTGAACACTTAGGATACAGAGATCATTTTACTGATAAGGGGAGTAATAGGGTTGGGGCCTCCAGGTATTCTTCAACGTTCCCTGACCTCTAAAAGAGTTGTAGCTAATTGAATCAATCATGTTTTAAACAGTGTTCAATTTGCTTAGTATAATTTAGAACTAACCCATTTTAATAGCAAGACGAGCCATAGCTAAATCAATTTTTAAACAGTATTCTCCTATTTGGCTAATTGTATCTATTTGTTTAAATAAAGAAAAAATAAGTAATGATTACTTCTTAGATTAATATGAATTAATAGAGATGTGGCTAAATCAAAATTATTAAAGAGACAATGCATTCTGTTCCTATGTTACCTGACATTTACATGGGTTAGATAAGTGCACTGACATTGCTGTTTCAATGCTTTTTCCAAAGTGACAGATAGGTTTCCAAAACTAAATTCTTAATATTAATGAGGTAACTTTAATAAACATTTAAAAATTCCAAATGTTCTCTTCCTTTCTGGAGAGTTAGTAATTATTGTATCTTATTTAAATGAGTTAACTCCACTGAAACTATAGGTCACCTACAGACATTCAGTATTGTGTGTAAAAGCTAAAGATGAGATAATTCATTTAAAGGTGTACTTTTGTAAAAGTGCACAAGTGAGATGCCTACAAATTAAACATTTGGCAAAGTTTCTTAGATAAATGGAAAAGGTCATTATGAAAATTTGGTTTGGTGGATTTTAACAGCTGCACTATAAACTGTAATTGCAATTTAAACAACCTCCAATATCACCCTGCAAAGACCATAACCTGCTTACCCAGCCACCCCTCAGTGCTTGCAAGAGATAGCTACAATTTTATAATCTTCTGGAGAAACTTCCTCATTTATTGCTTGACTTCATGGTCGTTGTTACATGTAACTGACCTGAAAGTTAAATTCGATCTATGGTGGTATGGTTTGGCTTTGCGTCCCTGCCCAAATCTCATTTTAAATTGTAATCCTCTGTGTTGAAGGAGGGACTTGGTGGGAGGTGATTGAATCACAGGGGTAGATTTCTCCCTTGCTCTTCTCATGATAGTGAGTTAGTTCTCACCAGATCTGATTGTTTAAAAGTGTGTAGCACTTCCCCCTTTTCCTTCTTCTCCAGATATGTAAAATGGGCCTGCTTCCCCTTCACCTTCTGCCATGACTGTAAGTTTCCTGAGGCCTCCCCAGCCATGTTTCCTATATAGTCTGGGGAACTGTGAGTCAATTAAACTTCTTTTCTTCCAAATTATTCAGTCTCGGGTAGTTCTTTATAGCAATGCAAGAATGAACTAATATGTATGGTCTGTGAGAGCAAAACAAAACAAAACAAAACCATCCCTCACACTGAATTCCTAATGTATCAACAGCAAATGTAATTACCTACTTAAACATTAAACATTAAATTTGGAGTCGGTCGCAGTGGCTCACTCCTATAATTCCAGCACTTTGGGAGGCTGAGTCAGACAGATCACTTGAGGTTAGACATTTGAGAACAGCCTTATCAACATGGTGAAACCCCATCTCTACTAAAAACACAAAATTAGCTGGGCAGGATGGCTCATGCCTGTGAACCCAGCTACTGGATAGGCTAACCCAGGAGAATCTCTTGGACCTGGGAGGCAGAGGTTGCAGTGAGCTGAGATCATATCACTGCACTCCCTCCTGGGCAACAAAAGTGAGACTTTGTCTCAAAAAAAAAAAAAAAAAAGTTAAATTTTTCACATAAATATTCTATGGTTGTTTTTTAAACAACTCTGAAAGTAGCATGTATTTTCAAATTTTGTCCACATAAAAACAGTATATGTTTTATAATAGTTTCAATGTTAGAACTTTTAGAAAATTTTTTATATTAAGTTTTTTATAATATCTTTTTCATTGTGAAATTGAAAAGTAAAAGGCATTCCTTTAGAAAGAAAGAGGTCTTAAAAATAATAAATCATACTAAAAAATATCCCATCTAAAATAGACACAAAAAATACTTGTTGATCTTTAAAACATAGCATTAATAACAGTTCAAATCTGTTAAAAAAAAAGTTACAGTTATAGAAAATTTTAAATAGCAATTTGATTATTTTGTGAAATAGGAAAATACAGAGCTAGTGGCCCTTATGCTCTTATTTTACAATTTGGCTAATTTCAAATTTTTAAGTTATCTTAAGAAATTTAGTTATGTTATTATGGTCACATTCCCTCCTTTTCATTATCTTTCTGGTCATTTTCCTTTTTTCAAAAAACTTCAACCTATATAGATATCAGACTGTATACCTGTTGAAAGAGATTTTAGTTTTCAACAAAAATACTGTGGCCATTTAACATATTGAGTTTTTCTACAATTTCAGCTATGAACTATCTGTATTACAGTAAATATAGTTATTAGCATGAAACATACTCCTAAAAATTGAGAAAATGTGAATACAATGGATACCAAAGAAATTCAGTAAAAATTTTCCTGTCATTAAAAAATACATGATAAGAAATCAACTTGCTTTAAACAAGTGTTTTTGAACCTAATATTGGTACATGATATGAAGTTGCCTTAGTCTGTGATGAACTTGTATTTTAAATGGATACTACATATCATGCATCCAATGCTCAAGGAGATAGTTTTTTTTCCCCTAATTTGAAATGTCTATATTCAAAGTTAAATAATGTCATGAATATTTTCTTAGACCTTCATTTATCATCTTAATGTTTTCTTTGGATTAGTATAGACAAATGAATAAAGGACACTAAAAATTTCTTATTCTATTCCAGGAGATATACATTCAATAGTTATTTGGTGAGAGGATTTTAAAACGTTAGTATGTTTTCCTATAAAAATGCCAAACTGGGACATTTGTTTTTTTTCTTTTTCTTTCTTCCTTTAATAGTACTTTTAAATTCTGGGGTACATGTGCAGATATTGCAGGATTGTTGCATAGGTACACACATGCCTTTGTGGTTTGCTGCCTCCATCGCCCTGTCACCTACATCAGGCATTACTCCCAGGGTTATCCATCCCCAACCACCCTGGACCCCTGCTGTACCTCCCCTAGATACCTGCCCCCCAAGGGACCCCAGTGTGTGATGTTCCCCTCCCTGTGCCCATGTGTTCCATTGTTCAACACCCACTTATGAATGAGAAAATGCAGTGTTTGGTTTTCTGTTCTTGTGTCAGTTTGCTGAGAATATCATTTCCAGATTCATCCATGTCCCTACAAAGGACACAAACTCATCGTTTTTTTATGGTTGCATAATATTCCATGCTATATATGTGCCACATTTTCTTGTTCCAGTCCATCACTGATGGGCATTTGGGTTGTTCCAGGTCTTTGCTATTGTAAACAGTGCCACAATGAACATACATGTACATGTGTCTTTCTAATAAAAGGATTTATAATCCTTTGGGTATATACCCAGTAATGGGATTGCTGAGTCAAATGGAATTTCTATTTCTAGATCCTTGAGGTATCGCCACTGTCTTCCACAATGGTTGAACTAATTTAAACTCCCACCATCAGTGCAAAAGTGTGCCTATTTCTCCATATCCTCTCCAGCATCTGTTATCTCCATATTTTTTAATGATCTCCATTCTAAATGGCATAAGATGGTATCTCGATGTGGTTTTGATTTGCATTTCTCTAACGACCTGTGATGATGAGCATTTTTTCATATGTTTATTGACCTCCTAAAGGTCTTCTTTTGAAAAATGTCTGTTCATATTTTTTGCCCACTTTGGAATGGGTTTATTTTTTTTCCTATAGATCTACTTTAGTTCTTTGTAGATTCTGGATATTAGCCCTTTGTCAAATGGGTAGATTACAAATATTTTTTCCCATTCTATTGGTTGCCGGTTCACTCTAATGATTGTTTCTTTTGCTGTGCAGAAACTCTTAAGTTTAATTAGGTCCCATTTGTCTATTTTGGCTTTTGTTGCCATTGCTTTTCGTGTTTTAGTCATGAAGTCCTTGCCTATGCCTATGTCCTGAATGGTTTTGCCTAGGTTTTCTTTTAGGGTTTTTATGGTGCTAGGTCTTATGTTTAAATATTTAATCCATCTGTAGTAATTTTAATGTAAGGTATAAGGAAGGGATCTAGTTTGAGATCTCTGCACATGGTTAACCAGTTTTCTCAACATCATTTATTAAACAGGGAATCCTTTCCTCATTTCTTGTTTTTGTCAGGTTTGTCAAAGATCAGATGGTTGCAGATGTGTGGTGTTACTTCTGAGGCCTCTTTTCTGTTCTACTGGTTTATATCTCTGTTTTGGTACCAGTACCATGCTGTTTTGATTACAGTAGCCTTGTAATATAGTTTGAAGTCAGGTAGCAGGATGCCTCCAGCTTTGTTTTTTTTTTTGTTTGTTTGTTTGCTTAGGATTGTCTTGGCTATGTGGTCTCTCTTTTGGTTCCATATGAAGTTTAAAGTGTTTTTTTCCAGTTCTGTGAAGAAGGTCAATGTTAGCTTGATGGGGATAGCATTGAATCTATAAATCACTTTGGGCAGTATGGCCATTTTCACAATATTGATTATTCCTTTGCATAAGCATGTAATTTTTTTCCATCTCTTTGTGTCCTCTCTTATTTCCTTGAGCAGTAGTTTGTAATTCTCCTTGAAGAGGTGTTTCACATCCTTTGTTAGTTGTATTCCTAGGTATTTTATTCTCTTTGTAGCAAAGAGAATAAAATTGTGAATGGGAGTGTGCTTATGATTTGGCTCTTTGTTTGTTATTGGTATATAGGAATGCTTGTGATTTCTGCACATTTATTTTGTATCCTGAGACTTTGCTGAAGTTGCTTATCAGCTTAAGGATATTTTGTACTGAGATGATGGAGTGTTCTAAATATACAATCATATCATCTGCAAATAGAGGCAATTTCACTTCCTATTTTCCTAAGTGAATACCTTCTATTTCTTTTTCTTGCCTGATTGCTCTGGCTAGAACTTCTAATACTATATTGAATAGGAATGGTGAGAGAGGGCATACTTGTCTAGTGCCATATTTCAAAGGGAATGCTTCCAGTTTTTGCCCATTCAATATGATATTGGCTGTACGCTTGTTGTAAATGGCTTTGGATTTTGAGATACATTCCTTCACTACCTAGTTTCTTGAGAGTTTTTAACATAAAAGGCTGTTGAATTTTGTCCAAGGCCTTCTCTTCATCTACTCAGATGATCATGTGGTTTTTGTCTTTGGTTCTGTTTTTGTGATAAATTATGTTTATAGATTTGAGGGTATTAAACCAGCTTTGCATCCCTGGGATGAAGCCTACATGATCTTTATAGATAAGCTTTTTGATGTGCTGTTGCATTCGGCTGTCCGTATTTTATTGAAGATTTTTGCATAAATGTTTATCACGGATGTTGGCCTGAACTTCTTTTTTAGTTGTGTCTCTGCCAGGTTTTGGTATCAGGATGATATTGGTCTCATCAAATGAGTTAGGGAGGATTCCCTCTTTTTGTATTGTTTGTAATACTTTCAAAAGAAATGATACCAGCCCCTCTTTGTATGTCTGGTAGAATTCTGCTGTAAACCCATTTGGACTTGAACTTTTTTTGCTTGGTAGGCTATTAATTCCTGCCTCAATTTCAGACCTTGTTATTGGACTATTCAGGGATTCAATTTCTTCCTGGTTTAGTCTTGGGAGGGTATAAGTATCCAGGAATTCATCCCATTAGTTGACACGGTTTTTTCATTGCATCGTTGGTCTTTGCCATTTGGTACATTTTTGGAGTGGCTGGTATTGGTTGTTCCTTTTCATGTTTAGTACTTCTTTCAGTAGCTCTTGTAAGGCAGGTCTGGTGAGGAGGAAATTTCTCAGTAATTGCTTTTCTGTAAAAGATTTTATTTCTCCTTTACTTATGAAGCTTAGTTTGGCTGGGCATGAGATTCTGGGTTGAGAGTTCTTTTCTTTAATGATGTTGAATATCATCCCCCACTCTCTTCTGGCTTGTAGGGTTTCTGCTGAGAGATCCCCTGTTAGTCTGATGGACTTTCCTTTGTGGTTAACCCGACTTTTCTCTCTGGCTGCCCTCAGCATTTTTTCCTTCATTTCAACCCTGGTGAATCTGAAGATTATGTGCCTTGGAGTTGTTCTTCTTGAGGAATATCTTTGTGGTGTTCTCTGTATTTCTTGGATTTGAATGGTGGCCTGCCTTCCTAGGTAGGGGAAGTTTTCCTGGATAATCTCCTGAAGAGTATTTTCCAGCTTGGATTCATTCTCTTCATCACATTCAGGTACACCTATCAAACGTAGATTAGGTCTTTTCACATAATCCTATATTTCTTGGAGGCTTTGTTCATTTCTTTTCACTCTTTTTTCTCTAATCTTGCCTTCTGGTTTATTTCACTGAGTTGATCTTCAATGTCTGATATCCTTTCTTCTGCCTGATTGATTCAGCTATTGCAACTTTTGTGTATGCTTCATGAAGTTCTTGTGTTGTGTTTTTCAGCTCCATTAAGTCATTTATGTTCTTCTCTAAGCTCATTATTCTAGTTAGCATTTTGTCTATCCTTTGTTCAAGGTTTTTAGTTTCTTTGCATTGGGTTAGAACATGTTCCTTTAGCTCAGAGAATTTTGTTATTACTCACCTTTTGAAGCCTGCTTCTGTCAATTTATCAAACTCATTCTCCATCTTGTTTTGTTCCATTTGCTGGTGAGGATTTGTGATCCTTTGGAGGTGGAGAGGCATTCTGGTCCCTGATGGTTTCATCCTTTTTGCACTGGTTTCTTCCATCTTCATGGATTTATCTAGCTTTGATCTCAGGGAGCCGCTTGAAGGGGCTGTGTGTCCCTTTTCTGCCTGCAGAGGAGCTGCTGGGCTGCCAGGGACTCAGTGGAGCTGGTGTGTATGTTTTCTGTGGCTTTTGTTTACACAGGAAGATCAGACCTGCCTTTGGAATGGTGGCTGTCCTTTCCCCACCAAGCTCTATCTTTTTGGGTCAAGCTTAAACTGATGTGCTGGCTGCAAAACTCTCAAGTGAGAGGGCTTCAGTTTGCTGGGCTTTGTGTGGGAAGGACCTGCCTAGTCATATCATCTGACTTCCTGCTTTCAGCTCCCCTTCTCTCTGGGGGGTGAGTAGCTCTGCCTCGCAGGCTGTCTTGGCATTAGCCAATATATCTGCTTAGATCAGTGCTGACAATGTGTGGCACCAGCCTGGGTTGCTGCTCATCTATGTCCAGGTAACTGGCAGACACTTTTCAGCCCAGTGAAGGTCTCCTGGTCTGTGGGTTGCACAGGGCTTGAGTGAACCACAGTATCTGAACTGGAATGTCGGAGTGGGAGAGCCCCCAATCCTCTGGTCAGATGCACTTCCCGGAGGGAGCAGCACCCCGCCCTGCCTCAGTTTACCCTCTTTGGGTTATACCCACTGTCCAACCATTTCCATTGAAATGAACCTGGCACCTCATTTGTAAATGCAGAGATCACTCATCTTCTGCATCTCTCTCACTGGGAACTGGACTCTGGCGCTGTTTGTATTCAGCTATCTTGGTGGAGGTCCCTTCTGAGAACATCTTTTTAGATAAATGATAAAATAATAAGTGGAGTGTAAATTAGAGGTAGTACTGTATATGAAAGAATAATTTGGATAATTAAAGTTAATAGGTTGTGATAGGCAAAAATAAACACAGGCACATACAATTTCAGTAGTGCCACTCAGGAACACATTAGCAATCTGAAAAAAGTTACATATGCATGCAACTTATGTAGGTGGATTATATGACAGCACTCCATATAATCAATTCACAGTAAGCTCCGTGGATGCAATTATTCCTTAAAGGAAGAAACAGTTTTAGTTTAAGAAAGCAGAAAAAATAACTGACAGAAAGATAAAGAAAAAAACTCAAATGTTCTTCACAACCAGAAGATCTCAGTTTGTAAAGGGATTTAAGTTTAAGCTTGGTGCTGACCCTCTGGTGCACTCTGATGGGATGAGCCAAACCCTTAGAGATGTCACATTTTTGACATTTCATTAGCCACAGATCTTTCCTTTCTTTTCAGTAGAGCCAAGTGAAAGTTACAGATTCCATGACTCATTGCTAAATAAGCCAGAGGTGGTCCAGATGCTCTAGCCAATATCTCCTTTGTCAATAACACAACTTCTAATTTCATTTGACCTAAAAATTTCTTATGGGATTTAAAAAAGGTTGATCTATGTAATTTTTTTCCAGAATTTAGATGAGCATAAAAGTTTTTAAAGTTCATTTCAGGATAAGTAAATGAACATATTCAGCTTCTCTATTCTCCAAATCTCTGCCTACTGCAGCTTTGTCAGAGGCTTACCTGGTGGCAGCATGGTATGCTCCTTAAGGATCTATAAGCTTTTAGATACTCAGTGAAATAGTCTGTTGAATTCATTTTAAGTTTCATAGAATAGACAGTTGCTTTTCTTAGGTCCTTATCAGTAAATGTGCAAAACAAGACTTCTCGGAGAATAAGAGCATGGCTGGGTCACTTCCAAATATTAATGCTTCCTTGTAATTTGAAAGGAGTTAAAGAAGTATAAAAATAGGGCTACAGATATCTAAATATTTTACATTTAACTAATTCAATCATAAAACACAAACAATACAGTGATTACAAATGTAATCAGGTCATATTTGAGGCTATTCTTAAATGTAAGACTCAGGCCAATGGCTATTCTATTCTGTCCATAATTAGTCAGATACAAGACTGCTAAAATATTCCGAGGCATAGAAAGACACAAACTAGCTCCCACCAACACAAAACAAAACAAAACAACAACAACAACAACAAAACCCACAAAATCTTTAAAAGAATAATTAATTAATTCAGGTAGTATAGCCGCAGCTTAAGATCAGAAGCTCTCCCGCCAGAGTGCCCAGGGTTGACCTTGGCTTTGTTACTTACTAGCCATGTAAACATGTGTTTCTGTTTTCTCCTTTGTATAAATTGGATAATAATATTACCTATCTTATGGGGTTGTAGTAAGCACTAAGTGATTTAATATTTATAAAGAGATTAGGAGACTTCATTGGCAGATTCACATATAAGCTTTTTATAAAAATAGATTAAAAAAAGACAGCATAGTATATTGTGTTAGCCTCTAAAACAAACCTCAAATCTCAGCAACTTAAATGAATGGAATTTTATTTATCACAGTTTCATTTGAGTTTGGAACTCCACTGAGCAATTCTATTTAAAGTACTTAAACAAGGACCCAGAATTTTCAGTCCTGTGACTCTCATCCTGATGTGTCCTCCAGGTATACTCTGCATTCAGCTGTCTCACAGATGAATTAAGAGAATGTGTGGAGGCTCAGTTAGGATGTTTTAGGAAAAGTAGGAATATATATATAATTTCTAAGTGCCTCCCATTGACCAGATATCAGTGATATTGCCCAGACTAAGTAAAACAAACACTAAGAATTGTAGTCTTTCTAGATGTAGTCCTTCCACTGAGCCAAAAGAAAAAGGCTGCAGGCCCCAAGCAAGTTCGAAACACAGCAGAGGAGTCATTAAATATTAAAGCTCCAAAATAATCGATGGCAAAGAAATAAGATTAATTTGCATCAGATGTACATAAAAATACATAATTGTCACATTACGATTATAGCTAATCCAGAAGAGTATTAAAAAACAGAGCACATAAAGAGACTCAAGTGACAAAGTTATGGTTAGGAGAAATAAGTTCTGCCATTTTCCTGCAATTACTATAAAGAAATACCTGAGACTGGATAATTTATTAAGAAAAGAGGTTTAATTGGCTCATGGTTCTGTAGGCTGTGCAAGCATGGTGCTGACATTGCTTGGCTTCTGGTGAGACCTCTGGGAGCTTTTGCTCATTGTGGAAAGTGAATTGAGAGAAGGTATATCATATAGTGAAAGCAGGAATAAGAGAGAGGTGGGGAGGTTACACATAAGTTTAAATAACCCATTCTTGTGTGAACTTAGCAAGAACTTACTTATTATCGTCAAGGGGGATGGTCCAAGTCATTCATGAGGAATCTACTCTCATAATCCAAACACTTCCCATTGGGCCCCATCTCCAACACTGAGATTATAATTCAACATAAGATTTGGTGTAAACATATATTCAAACCATATCATTTCACTCATGACTCCCCAGATCTCATTCTTTCTCACATTGCAATATACAATCATGCTGTCCCAATATTCTCCCAAAGTCTTAACTCATTCCAATGTTAACTCAGGCATTCAAAGTTTCATCTGAGACAATGTGAGTCCCTTTTACCTATAAGCCTGAAAAATTACAAAAACAAGTTATTTTCAAGATACAATGGGGATACAGGTATTGGGTAAACATTCCTGTTCCAAAAGAGAGTAATCAACCAATAGAAAAGGGCTATAGGCCCCATTAAAGTTTAAAACACAGTCGTGTTCAGCAGTCGTTAAATATTAACCCTCCAAAATAATCCCATTTACCTCCATGTCCCATATCCAGGGCATACTGGTGCAAGGGATCAGATCCCAAGACCTTGGGCAGCTCCACTCCTTTGGCATCTCAGGGTTCAGCTTCTGTTGCTGCTTTCATGGGGTAGAGTTGAGTGTCTTTTTTCCTTTTCTTTTTTCTTTTTTTTTTTTTCCAGATGCAGGGTCCAAGCTGCCAGTGGATCTACCATTCTCAGGTCTGGAGGATGGTGGATCCCTTCTCACAGTTCTACTAGTCAGTGCCCCAGTGGGGATTCTGTGTGGGGCCTCCAAACCCACATTTCCCCTTCCTACTTCCCTAGTTGAGGATCTCTGTGGAGGCTGCACTCATACAGCAAGCTTCTGCCTTGGCACCCAGGCTTTTTCATATATCTTCTGAAACCTAGTGGGAGGTGGTCGAGCCTCTTTTACTCTTGCACTACCTGCTTCTGAAGGCTTAACATCATGTGGAAACTACCAAGGCTTACAGCTTGTACCCTCTGAAGCAGAATCCCAAGTTACACCTGGGGCCCCGTAAGCAGAGGCTGGAGGCAGAGTAGCTGGGATGGAAGAGCAATGTCCCAAGGCTGCAGAGAGCAGTGGGGCCCCAGGCATGGCCCACAAAACTATTCAGTCCTTGTAGTCCTCAGGGCCTGTGACGGAAGGGGCTGTCTGAGACATCTCTGAAATGCCTTCAAGACCTTCTTCCCATTGTCTTGGATATTAGTACTTGGCTACCTTTTATTTACACAAATATCTCTAGCAAGTGGTTGCTTAACAGACTACTTAAATTCTTCTCCCCAAAAAAAGCTTTTTCTTCCTTTGACATATGACTAGGCTGTAATTTTTCTAAGCTTCTATGCTCTGCTTCCTGTTTTAATGTAAATTCCAACTTTAAGTCATTTATTTGCTCCTGCATTTGAGCTTAGGTTGTTAGAAACAGCCAGGTCACATAATGAATGCTATATTGTTTAGAAATTTCTTCTGC
Organism: Plecturocebus donacophilus; assembly: GCA_004027715.1. Lineage (NCBI taxonomy): Eukaryota > Metazoa > Chordata > Mammalia > Primates > Pitheciidae > Plecturocebus > Plecturocebus donacophilus. The sequence continues at coordinate 32,698 of PVKP010006794.1, read as the reverse complement.
TAGATATCCTAGATCATCACTTTCAAGCTCAAAGTTTCATAGATCCCTAGGGCATAAACAGAATGCAGCCAAGTTCTTTGCTAAGGCATAACACATGTGACCTTTGCTCTGATTTCCAATAGGTTCATCATTTCCATCTGAGACTTCCTCTGCTTATACTTCACTGTACATATCACTATCAGCATTTTGGTCACAATTGTTTAACTAGTTTCTAAGGAGTTCCAAACTTTCCCTCACCTTTCTGTCTTCTGAGCCTCCAAAACTCTTCCAACTTCCATCCATTACCAAGTCCCAAAGTTGCTTCCACATTTTTGGGTATCTATATATCAATGTCCCTCTTCTCAGTACCAATTTTATGCATTAGGCCATTCTTGCATTGCTATAAACAAATACAAAAGAAAATTTATAAAGCAAAGAGGTTTAATTGGCTCATGGATCTGTAGGTAGCTCAGTCACGGCCTAGTCATTACATAGCTTCTGGGGAGGTCTCAGGGAGCTTTTACTCATAGTGAAAGGTGAAGTGAGAGCAGGTACATCACATGGCAAAACTAGAAGCAAGAGAGACAGAGTGGGGGGTTGAAGGGAGATGCCACAAACTTTTAAATGACCAAATCTTGTGTGAACTCAGTGTGAGAGCTTATTTATCACCAAGGGGATGGCCCAAGCTATTCATGAGAGATCTACTCTCATGATCCAAATGTCTCCCACCAGGCTACACCTCCAACATTGGGGATTAAAATTCAACAAGAGATTTGGTTGGAGACATGTATTCAAACCATACCAGTTACAAAGAAGGGTCACTATAGTTAATAAGAATATATTATATGTTTCAAAACAGTTGAGAGGATTTTGAATGTTCTCACCATGAAGAAATAGTAAATATTTAGGTGAAGGATTTATCAGTTACCCTGATTTGATCATTACAAAATGCATTCACATATTGATATTACTCCGTAAATATTTACCCTTTAAATATGTAACTTATTATGTGTCAGTTCAATAAAATAAAACTTAAAAAAAAAGTGAAGGAGGAGAGGTCAGGCTATGTCTTCTTTTCTCTTGCCCAGTCTTGGAACTTCATTAAAAAAAAAGAAATAAAAAAATATAGTCTCCAGTAAAACTTTGGTTTTCACTTCTTTTTAACTCCAATAAAGATATAGAAGTCAATCTTATAAAAATGAGTAAATAACATTACAAATTATTTTTCTTTTAAATTTATTGGAAATTATTTTTCAGTTTGGTCAAGTAAATGCAGTATCTCTAGTGTGAAAAACAGATGAAGTTTAGGGAAATATGATTTTTGTATGTGCTCAAATGACTCCTTCATGTCTAGAGGTTGCTCATGATAACTCTTGCAAGGAGGACATATTTATTTTTCTAAGTAAACTATATGCCAAGTAAATTCCATACAAGTTTGTCATCTATTTGGGAAACTATAAAAATCATATTTTAGATAAAAATACCTAAAGCTGTTTATTTTTTGGTTTATTAATTGGTTTCGATTTGATTATTCAATATAAAGACACCATGGAAATTGAATGAAATAAGTAAATGTGACTAGTCTCCTCTGGATTTTTGTCATAAATATTTGGGAAGCTATGCTATCATAAAAGAAAGGCACACAGCATTTACTAATTTTAATCAGAAAAGATCCCACAAGAAGAGTTTTCTGAACAATAAAGCTAGGAATCACAAGAATATTAGAACAAAACATCCTGGTTCTGGGCGTCATGCTACCATTTACCAATTCACAATTTTCTATCCTGTAAAATAAGAATAATAATTATGCCCACAAAAAAAATGTGGTTGTGACAGTTAACAAATAAAACTTATGTTAAGTTCTTAGCATGGTACCTTTATACATAGTCAATGTTGAATACATTTTAGTTACTTTTAATTTTTATTTCTTGTAATTTTAAGATGCTGTGAACAGTTAAGATATTTATTATAAAAAGGGTATTCTTAATGTATCATTTATATAAAGTGTTCCATGGTACTCACTCAAGGAAATACTAGTATAAGAATATTTGAGCAACTATTAACATTAGAACTGGGTTATTTGAAAGTCACAATTATCAGCTAGCCCTACCAGATGAATGGAACATGATTGTATGTTTCAGTTTATCCACAGGACATGGACAATGTCCTGTGGATAAACTGAAACAATCATCAAGCATTTTTCACATTGTGAGGATCCTTTATTAGGATAATTTCTCTCTATGAAATGTACTTTTCTGTTTTACTATTGTTGGGTAAGTTCTAAATTAATTTTAATAAAGTATAGCAAATTATATTCAGGTATCTTAGAATAGTCTGCAATATTTTATAGAAAAGAGTCCTAAAGAATCTTTTCAAACTCATTCCTCAGTTAAGCTGCACAGTAAACCACTCCTTAAATGCAATCTGTGCTTCTCCATTCCAATGCCTTTGCACAATTTTCTCTCCATGGCAATTCATTTTTATTTAGAGCTACCTGTTGAAATAAGCCCAGTGTTTAAGACCTCTCTGAAATAAAATCAGCTTCATGAGACATTTCTCCATTTCACGTTCTTCTTGCATCTTATGACACTTCATTTTCCAATCTTGCTTATATATGTTTCCATATTGTCCTCAAGGGTAGGCAACCTTAGGCAACCTTGAGTTATTAAGCCATTAATCATTAGGTATACTTAAGACTTTGCAAGTGGTAAATGGTAAAAGCAATTTGTTGAACTCAAGTGAAGTATAGAGAAAAAATATAGTTGCATCATTCTACAGTTCTATAGTTCTGGCAATCACAAATGATATTGTTACTGGAAAATAAAGCTATTTTTAACCTAGTATGATGATAAAATAAGGAACGTGATGATAATATGTGAGTCTTTACCTTATAGTGAAATAATATAAATAGACAGACGATCAGAAAATATTAGAGGATTCATACCTGAATTACAAGTTAAAAAAATCCTTCCTTATTCACCGAAAATGTCTTCAAAATTACTTAATATAAGTGTATTCCTCCTAGCATAAATTGAGAAAAATGCAATCTAGAGAGTTCAAGTGGCCTCACAATATCACCCAGCTAGTCAATAGGAGTGCCAGGATAAATAAAACCCAATGATAATAATTCCTAGACCTCTGCACTATTCTATCACAAAACAGATGTGCTCTAATAAAAATATATGTTGGTGCCTTACTTTTCAACCCCTTAATGAAGCTAATTATTACTTCTTAAATATGAAATTCATTACTTTAAAAAATATTATCATAATTAAAGTAAACATAGATCACCTCCTATCTCTTTTGTACTAAATTTGGGCAAATGAGCATATTATGAACTTATCTTTATCACATCTCTGGGATATGATGGAAGGGCTCAAAGACATTGTTCAGTAGTGACCCACTTCACAATCATTGCATCCAGCTTGACTTTGTGTATAAAAAATGGCTAAGATGTGCTAAAGACTTGCGTGTTTTAGTTGCCTCTGTGAGCCTTTTGAGTTTTCTTTTCTATCATGTGGACACCATTTTGGGAAATTTCTTAGCCCTCATTAGTAGTTTCTCTTTGGAAAATTTTTGGAAATTATATCTCTCTATAGTCTTCCTTTTCTGTATTTTAGATGTCTGTTTTAACAGGAACTATTTTATATTTTCTATTTTATAAACTAAGTAGTATTCAAAAACTCTTACTGTTTGTGCATAAGCATGATTGTTTTTTATTCTAGAATCTGTATTCATGTTTTATTCATTTTTTTTTTCAATTATTGATTCATTTTTTACATAACATTCCTCATGTACAAGGCATTGACTTTATGCTGGAGAGATGACAGGGAACAATGTTGTTTAATGCCCTGCTTAGACATCTCTCCAGTTGCCAGCACTATTCAATCTAGTCTATTTAAAAATATGAAGAGAAAATCGAGGATCACCGGTCATGTAAAATTAAAAAAAAAATAAAACAGCAGGAAACATGGGAACCAAACATTTGAAACAGAAGACTTATCCACAGGTAGCACAGTCAATGGAAAAGAGAGTAAACAACTAAGGTGATATAATAAATATATTTGAAGTTATTTGGGTAATAATACATACATTAAAAAATGTAAGACACCTTTCACTTGTGACAGTATAGGAAATGAGATAACCTAAAAATGTTTCTACAACAAAACCACAAGGGCTTCCCCATAAAATATTTAAAACATGCTAGTAACATAGTTGAGCTGGCAGGAAAGGGGAATCCATAAGTTCCCAAAGGGAAGAAGACTGAAAAATCAGAGTGGTTAATCATGTGTTGAAACTTTGTTGGTGGAAATGGCAGTATGTGTGAGTGTTGGGGAAGGTTGCTAATCTCTTTAAACAAAGAAACTTTTTCTCTTTAACTTCTCATTTTGATATAAATTTCAAACTTTCTCCTGAAGAGATTTTGAATGAGAAATTGTATTGATTATTCACTTTGAAACTACTCTGAGTAGCCAAAGCATTAAATGTCTGGATGTCTGATTAACAAAGTGCATTGGTTTATCTCAGAATTGCTAAAAGCAATTCATAATATATTAGGATTTCATAACATATATGCCATTATTAACCAACATTACCAGTTTTAGTTTGCACACCTACAGAACCATTCTATCATCTCTGGGGTAAAATAAGAGTGAAATGCAATCACCAATGTAATATTAAGAAAGAAATATGCTCTCTGTTTAATTATTAACTTAGGAAAAATGATTGAAAACACAAGATAAGAAATCCCTGCTCAAATTTTATACTTGACTTTGTTATCATCAATAGTTCTATTAGTTTAAGGACATTTATCAGCTTATAAACATCTCTGGAGACCTATGCTGTGGAATAATGTTTCTGCAATTGTTCTGTATGATTACTTGCTTCTTACACAGAATTCATGTTGAGAAAAACTCCTTTAAAAAGTATTTCTTATAAACATACATATAAGACTAGCAGAAACTACTATTTTCTTACCTTCAGTCATCTGTATATAATACTTACCATTTTCCTCTATTGTTTGTTAATACTTGAAATTGTTTTAAAGTGTTAATTATTTACTTGTTACCCACAAATTAAGTTATATACAGCAGTCTACGTACCATTTTATAATTTATATTTGACTCCTGCTAGATAATAAGTCTAAAAATAATTGAAAATGGGTTTCCAGCTTGGGCGTGAAGGCTCATGCCTGGAATTCCAGCAGTTTGAAAGGCTAAGGCAGGCAGATAGCTTGAGGCCAGGAGTTCGAGACCAGCCTGGACAATATGGTGAAATCTCATTTCTACTAAAAATACAAAAAAATACAAATTAGCCAGGTGTGGTGGGGTGTGCCTGTAGTCCCAACTACTCAAGAGTCTGGAGGCATGAGAATCGCCTGAAGATGGGAGGTGAAGGTTGCAGTGGCTGAGATTGTACACTGCACACCAGCTTGGGAGACATAGTGAGACTCCATCTCACAAAAACAGTAAACAGAGAGAAAATTAGTTTTCACCAACATTATTTTCCTTAAAAGAAATCCGAAACAATAAAGTAGAACTTTAGAATTATGATTCTAAGAGTACTGTTTCTAAGATTGGTGTGTTGTAGCTGGGTCTATCCTGGTAGAAAGGTACAGTTAATTACTCAAATGGTTGACAAAACTGAGTTTAGGTTAAATTATGTAAGCTATGTTAGTAAACTTGTATGCATTAGAAAAAAAGTCAAGGATTTATTCACTTTATTTACCTAGAAACACACTATTTGAATTTCAACTTGATGCTAATATTACGGTTAGGTGTTTAAATTCTACGAATATGTATCTTCAGTTTTCTGGTACTTAATTATGTCTGAAGTGCCTACATCACCTGTATTTTGGCTGTAGTGTGTAGGAGAACTGAAGACGTAGTTCAATGAAACAAAATATTCTCATTTAAATGAAACATTTGTAATGCTATATCAGAAGACATTTATGTCACGGGTATGGATATTAAGTATAAAAGCAGTTTTCCAAGAGCTGCTTTCATTAGTTTCCTATGGCTGCTGTAACAAATTATCACAAACTTAGTAGCTTAAAACAAGGAAAATTTATTCTGTCTGTTCTGGAGACCAAAAATCCAAAATCAGTATTGCCTGGAAGAAATAGAGCCAGCAGGACCCTATTCCTCATGGGGGAATCCGTATCTATCCCTTGTCTCTTCTAGGTTCGGGTAGCTGCTGGCATTCATTAACGTAGGGCCACATCTCTCTTTCAGACTCTTTTGTCACACTGCCTTCTCTTCTATCTGCCATATCTTCTTCTGCCTCCCTTTTATAAAGATACATGTAATTACATTTAGGGCCTATTGGAAAAATTCAGGATAATCTCCCTGTCTCAAGATACTTAATTACATCTGCAAAACCTTTGTTTGTCATTTCAGGTAATAATCAAGGTTTCAGAGTTTAGGGTGTGGGTTTCTCTATGGGCCATTATTTAGTCGACTATACCCCTTCTTAGCAATCTTAAGATTTTCAAAGCTTCAAATAAAAATCACAGTGAAGTAACATCTTACCCTAATTAGAATGGCTATGATCAAAAGACAAAAAATAACAAATGCTTATGAGGGTACTGAAAAAAGGGAACTCTTCTATACTGTTGGGGATACTATAAATTACTATAAGCATTATGGAAAAAAGTATACATGTTTCTACAAAAAACTGTAAATAGAACTACCATATGTTCCAGCAATCTCACTACTGAGTATTCATCGAAATGAAAGTAAATCAATATATGGAAGAGATACCTGCACCTCCAGAAGTTTACTGCAGCTCTATTCACAATAGCTAAGATATGTAATCAACAGAATTGTCCATCCACAGACAAATGGATTAAAAAAAAATGTGGCATGTATGTGCAATGGAATACCATGCAGCCATAAAACAGAATGAAATACTGTCAACATAGATAAGGCTGGAGGACATTATATTAAGTGAAATAAGTCAGACACGGAAAGACAAATACCACATGTTCTCGCTCACATACGGGATCACATTGAGCCAGTGGAAGTAGAGAATAGAATTGTGATCAGCAAAGGCTGGGAAGGGTAGCTGGGAGAGGAGAGCAGGAAAAGATTGGTTAATGGATACAAAGTTACAGCTATATGATAGGAATAAGTTTGATTTTTCTGTAGTACTGTATGGTTAACAATAGGGTGCATATTCAAAAAGCTAGAAAAGAAGATTTTTGAATGCTCACAACACAAAGAAGATAAATGTTTGAGGCGATGAATATGGTAATACTCGGATTTAATCATTGCATGTTGTATACATGTACTGAAATGTCACTCTGTATCTCATAAATATGAACAATTATTGCATGCCAACTAACAATTAAAAAAAAATCAAAACTCCTAATTCCTTAGACATGAATGGTGACTTAAAAATTTATTAATCTTAAAAATTCTGACCAGGCATGATGACTCACTCCTGTAATCTTGGCACTTTGGGAGGCCAAGGTGGGTGGATGTCTTGAGCCCAGGAATTTGAGACCAGCCTGGGCAACCTGGGGAAACACTATCTCTGCTAAAAATACGAAAATTAACCGGGGCACATGCTTGTAGTCCCAGCTAGTCAGCAGGCTAAGGTGGGAGCATTACCTGAGCCTGAGTGGTCAAGGCTGAGGCGTGCCATGATTTTGCCACTGCATTCCAGAGTGGACGACAGAGTGAAACCCCATCTAAAATATATATATATAAATATTAGTGAATTTTGAGTCATAATGTGATTTCTGAGGATATAGAACTGTGTTAGGGAATACCGTATAGGGGTTTTAAACAGAGCTTAAGATTTAGTGCATAACTTCATGCATCTCTGTTTTTGAGAATAAACTAAAACAGAATAAACTTCAACTAAAACAGAAAGCTAAGCTACATCCCTCTCCCTCACTGCCCTCCCCTGCCTCCTCTAATTTGTCATTTGTCCTTGAACTTGGGCTCCAAATTGCTTTCAGAATTTCCCATATTCCTCCATTCCTTCAGTTGTCACTGTAGCCCATACCATTTTTAACCCTTGTTGAAGTGCTGCAGTAACTTCTTTGTTGATCTTAATTTACTATACATTTCTTTCAAATCCATTCTCAACCTTGCAGTTTCAAAGCATTTTCAAAGCACAGATATGGTACTTGCATTAAGAATAAATTCCTTTTTCGATTTGAGGATGAAGATCAAATTTCTTCAATGGGCAACAAGTTGTAGTGCCAGACTTCCCCAACTTTGGCTCCTACCATTTTCCCCACAGTTTTCTGCAATTCAGTTCCCTTCTATAAGGGGCTGGCGGCAGGGGTGGTCGGGGTCTGCTTCTCCTCCCAGCCCCAGTCACCACGGGATTGACCAGCCTAGTCAAACTGAAAGGTCCAGGGCAGGCAAGCACCCATGGCACCAGCACGAGCCCCACTAAAAATCTTTTTATTTGAACAGAGTGGAGTTATCTCACACTCTGATTTTCTTAAAAATCATCATGATGGAAATGTGTGAAATGAGCTAAGGAAATATAGAAACAGTCACAGAAGGAAGCAGAAGTTCTGAAAAAGAGAAGGAGAGAGAAACTCCAGGGTCGGGGGATAAGGTGGTGAGCCCATGTTCCTGACTTTGTGCTGCCAGAACGTGAAGCTTTACTATTTTAGTTCTTTGATTCTATGAGATCTTGCTGACCTTCAAATAAACTTTCTCTCTAGTGTCACGCTTTTTGTTCATTTATTCTGAAACTTGAATGGGTTTTTGTTGATTGAAACCAAAAGAGCAGTGGATAGGCCAAAAATTAAAGTTAGAAAAGACAGGAAATCTGTGGTAAAGTACATGGATTTATTGAGAACATATTTTTTATAGCATAAATAGAGCCCAATTATGCATGTTCCAGTAATGTTAAAATAAGAAACATTAAGCTAAAGAAGTTAGAGGTCATCCTATAGGCAAGGAAATTGTAGAACTGATTTGTAAATGTTTAAACTCACTTTTTAAAACTAGATGCTTCTTACTTCCTCAGAAAACACTGGAAACATTCAGCAAATATGAACTGTTTTTTGTTAACACATTGCTGATACTGATACTTACATCTCTTTTGAATTTAATTTAATCGATTAGTGCAGGGTATTAATGAGGTCATAGTTATAGATCTTATAGTTAGCTCTGTTCCGTTTAAGTGACCACAGATTGACTTCCCACCTCAATAAGCCACCACTGCTGTGTATCATTAACTGCAATAGCGACTACATTAAAATGTGAGATTACATCTCTAAAGTGATGACTGCTTTGGAAAAATAATTCAAACCTTGTACTTTACTTATTATGGGTCACTAGTTTCATCTTTGTGTGTGAAAACTAGGATACTTTATATCTTAATAATGAGACAGAGAAAAACAACCTTTCTTTGTTTCTTTTCTTTTCTCTGTGAATATTCATATAAAAGACTTTTTAAAAAGCATCTTGGAACATAAATTAAAACTTGCTTAAAATTCTGAAGACAAATTTCTATCCTTCAACAATTATATCAATCATTTTAATTGTTTTGATTATCTGCTATCACTTTCCATGTAATTGCACCTAGAAGAAATACCAATTAACAATTAAAGTTGCTCATGCAATTAGAATAATTACCTTAATGTTATAAACTTATAGCAGTCCTACTGGAAATTCTTAAGGACGGCAGTCAAATATTATATGAATTATTTAGATTTCTACTTCCACTGTCTTAAACTTATATGTTGAAGTAAAGAAAAATAACAGAAAATAACAGAAATTATGACTCATAGATACAGTTAGAATTTAGTAAACAAAGAGTTGCTGGTTACGTGGAGGAAATTAAAGTCCTTACCACTTTCAAAAATAAAAATTTAATTAATGACTAATCTCAGGATAATTTCTGAATTTCTCATAAAATTGCCGTAGTTGATTCATCAGTGAATCAGCTTTATCTACAGCTTTGCCTGAAGTTGGTCTCAGAGGATTTTAGATCATAATTTTGAATATATGATGCATACATAAAATTCTTAGGTATTCATCTGCAGCTAATTGAGTGAATTAATTTTCCTTTGCTAATTCCTGAGTTTAAAAAGAAACCCAAATTGTGACACTGTGTTAGCCTATACTTCTTTAAATGGGAAGGGGGAAGGTTAGATCAACATAGGTATCACACTAAATCCCTATGCTTATATAATCAAATTCTCATATCAAGATATAAAAATTCGATTGTATATTTCAGATCCAGCGTTTATTCAACACCATATTACCAGATTTGAATGATGGGATTTAGGGAATATCAAAATTCACACAATTCTTCCCAATTACACCTTGTGTAAGTTAATGCACCTTTAATTCTGAGTTGTGTTTTATTAATGGAGTTTGCACCTAACAGAATATTTCCTTTTCTTTAAACCTAATTTCTTTTAAAAAAATGTATATGTGTGTGTATATATATGTGTGTGTGTGTATATATATTTATTTATATACATAATGGATTTGTGTTTGCTTGACTGTAATGGAAGATAATCATACTGTATATCCTATAGTATATATACTTTACAGTCTTCTTTATAATATATTATGGAAATTTGTGTAGATTAATATATAAAGATGATTAATCTAATTTATATCTGTATATAAAATGCTCAAATAAAGATGAATTCATTTACATAAATTGTCTTATATCACACATGCTATATGATCTTTCTTTAGGACTAGTACAAGATTGCCAGACATAGCAAAAATCAATTAAAAATAAATGCAGGTTGCCTAGTTAATTATAAATTTCAGACCAAGGAAAACACATTTTTATTATGTGTATGTCCCAAATATTACATGGGGCAGATTATACTAAAATATTACTTCTTGTTTATTTGAAATTCCAGTTTACCTGAATATCATATGACATGTGGGCAGGACTTTCATCTTTTTTCACTTTTTTCCCTTTTGTTTTGCTTTGACTCCTTTTCCCACCCCCTTTTTAGGCACCCAGCTGTCTTTAAAACAACCTATATTAAAAAACCTAGGCAAATCCTTTGAAACTCTTATTTATGGTCATATAAAAGCACACAGTCATTATATGTATTATTAATAATAGATTATTATTGAGTGATCACTATAAGGTACTCAAGTGTGTTACATATATATTTAAATCAATTCTCAGAATGACAATATGATATAAATATTACTATTAACTCCCCTGTGCATATTTGAAAAGTGAGTCTATAAACATTAAGCAACATGCTTAAAATGATACAATTAGTAAGTTATATATTAGAATTGGGATTTAGACCTTAGGACACTGACTCAACCTGCATTCTAACTACTATTTTTATGTGTATTTATATATGTGTATTTTACAAATGTTAAAACTCTTTCATCTAGTAAATGCTAAGAAATGGAAAATTTTGACTACTCATACTCAAAAAGTTCAGATAATTTAATGTTTAGTAAACCAACTGTAGCAGTACTGCAGAAATAGGATTGTAAATCATAGTAAATTAGCTTGACATTATAATAAGGTTATTTCAAAGCTTTGTGTAGCATAAATTGTGACTTCACAAAAATGTTTATTTAAACCTTAATTATTTTCCTTATGTATTTTCTCTCTTAACCTTTTATCTCTTTTACCTACATATAAAGAGATATTGTGTATATGCATGCTTCTATGTTATCAACATATAAACATACTTGTAGAAAATATATTAAGATTTTTACTTAGCGTATATGCCCACTATGAAGATATTTTTAATTTAGTATGTCTAGGTACATTTTCTAAAATAAATATTGTGCATTTAATACTGCAAGTCAGTTTGAAACACATTTTAACTGTGAGTCTCTGAGGCTTTACAGCTGCTACATTTCAAACTCAGGGAACCATTCTTGAAATCAGAGAACATCTTACAGTTCTTTGCTATCTGAACTAAAATGGTTTTATTTTCAAAACACTTAGGAAGTTGAGTCATAAATTTAATAATATTTAGACAGAAAAAGATGTTACTAGTTACCCCCTACAAAATTCTCAGGTAAGAGATTAAACAACTTCAACCACCCAGTATTTAACATTATGTAAACCCTGTTTCTCATTCTACTATAGTTTGTGATGTAATTTCATATTATTAAAAGGACAGATATGAATATCATGTATTCTGCCTGTAAGAAAAGACAATGCCAATATTTCATAGATAAGTTAGATCAAAGCTGTTTTGACAAAAATAGATTATTAGAAATATATATATATATATATATATATAAATATATATATATATATATTTTTTTTTTTCTGTTGCTCAGGCTGCAGTGCAGTGGCATGATCTCAGCTCAATCTCACTGCAACCTCCATCTCCTGGGTTCAGGTGATTATTCTGCCTCAACTTCCTGAGTAGCTGGGATTACAGGTATGTGCCACCATGTCCAGCTAATGTTTGTATTTTTAGTAGAAACAGGGTTTCGCCATGTTGCCAGGCTGGTCTCAAACCCTGACCTCAGGTGATCCACCTGGCTTGGTCTCTTAAAGTAATACATATTTTTGTACATGTTTAATTCTCTAGTAACTCTACTGACCAAGATCCTTAAATCATAATGGTGAGTGTGGGTAACAAAGAGTGATCATTATAATGATACCCTTTAGATGGCATTATTAGCAAGATACTACCACTTACAATAGACAATAATAGTAATTGTAATAATAATTATGTTAACAACTTATATTGAATAATTTCTATGGGCTAAGGCTGTTTTAAGGATAATTGTTATACTGCATTTTCTTTAATAATCACAAAGCTATGTTGGGATGAGTACAACTTTTGTCTCTTTTTCAGGTGAATAAACTAAGGCACAGTGGAATTAAGGATGTAGCCAGGCCTGTTGAAACATACCTGTTAAAGTTCCTGATGATATTGATGTTGTATATGAGTGCAAATTCAAGGAAAATTGTTAACATAAGAAAAATGTTGTATAAATTATATTTTTATTTAAAAGTATTTTAAAGCAATATATGTTTTTTATTAATTAATTCAGTCCACTGAGAGGAAAAAACTTAAGTCGCTCCTTACCTTGACTCTAATAGTCCAATTCTACATCTCAGATCCTATGATTTAAACAATGAATAAAAAACTTATTTTGCCTTATATTTGACACAATTTTTTTACATTTTTGATATTTTGTTGAAGTTTTTGATAAACTCTGGTTTTCTGCGGTCACACTCTTAGTTTGATTTTTTGGTGGGCTTCTTCTCTGGCTGGTTTCCCTACCAGTAGCAAAACGTCTGTATTAGTCTCAGATTTTACATCTATACATAACATTGCCCAGAGTTGACTTGTTTTTCACATTTTATTATTTCTAGCCACTGTACAAAACTCTTGAACTGCTCTCTGATTCACCGATGTAGTTCCTAAGGCCACCTCAGAAACAGCCGCTGTACCCTATAGGTGGATAACACCTGTTGGGTGGCTACTCATCCATGTGAGGCAGCATAATCCCGATAGCAAGGGAGTTGCCATCTGTAATACTTGGAACTGAGAATTAAGTTGATCCCATGCAAACTTCCTTGCTTCTTCAAAATGGAGAATATTTTGTATGAAATCATGTGTGCCCTACCCCAAGCTTTTCCAATCCTGTGGCCTGTGGGCTCCATGCAGCCCAGGATGGCTTTGAATGTGGCGCAACACAAATTCACAATTTTTTTATTTTTATTTTTTAGTGCCAGCAGTTATTTATGGTCCTGTATACAAACTGGCTGTTGTGCAACTGAATTAATTTTTTTTCAGCTTCTTTATTTTTCGATTACCAATTTTTAAGTTTAGGGGTACATGTGCCGGATGTGTATGTTTGTTATATAGGTAAACATGTGTCATGGTGGTTTGCTGCACAGATTATCTCATCACCAAGGTATTAAGCCCACTATCCATTAGCTATTCTTCCTGATGCTCTCCCTCTTCCCACCCCCCATCCTCAGACAGGACCCACTGTGTGTCATTCCCCACAATATGTCCATGTGTTCTCATCATTCTCCCACTTATAAATAAGAGCATGTAGTATTTTGTTTTCTGTTCCTGCATTAATTTTGCTGAGGAAGCCATTATCCAAATTCACAAACTTTCTTAAAATATTATGAGCTTTTTTTGTAGTTTTATTTAACTCATGAGCTAGTGTTAGTGTATTTTATGTGTGGTCAAAGATAATTTTTCTTCTTCCAGTGTGGCCCAGGGCAGCCAAAAGATTGAACATCCCTGTCCTACTCTTTAGATACATCTACTTCCTTCTCACACTGAGAGAAGACGATGAAGTGAGCCTGATTTTCTTTTGGCTTATGTAGGAGACAATTGCAGACATTCATAGGTTATTTTATTTATCCATGAAATTTTCTATACTCAAAGGGTATGACTAAGTCTCTATTTTAAAAATGTGATATTCAAGGAAACACCATTATAATAATAAAACTATGTCTGTATATTTCAGGAAAGTTGTCGTTCTAATTGTTATTCTCTCGTTACAGAGCACATTTTTTATACATAGAAACTCCATTTATCTTTCTCTTCTGTCTCTGGCTCTCTAACATATTAATATAAGCTAATAATCTTCAAATGGCTGTTTAGTTTTCTTTTTTTTTTTTTTCATTTCATTAGTTTGACCTTATGAAAAGCTTGTGGTTACCATGTACTTTTCAAAATACTGTCAACCTCCTAGCTCTTCAATTTATCAGTCTTATGTAATAATATAACAACTCTACAATTCCATAGATACCTACTTAATAGTCTTAAAATGGCATTGAACATTCTTAAGTAGATACATAGTTTATGTTTTCATGTCAATGTGCATATTTTCATATGCACTTAGATATGAAACAAATAAATACTTTTACAGCTTAATAACAAGGATACATTCTGAGAAATGTGTTGCTGGGCAATTTTGCCCTTGTGTGGACATCATAGAGCTCACTTAGACAAGCATAGATGGTATAGCCTGCTATAAACCTAGTCTATGGGTTATATAGCCTATTGCTCCTAGGTTATGAACCTGTACAATATGTTACTATACTGAATACTGTAAGTAATTGTAATGGTAAGCATTGCATATCTAAACATATCAGGAAAGGTATAGTAAAAATACAGTATTATGATCTTATGGGATCTCCATTGTGTGTATGGTCCATCTATGACCAAAACACCATTTTGCAGCACATGGCTGTACATAGGCATTCATATGCATGCTAATTTATTAAACTTTATATGTACATAATTATTTAATGTTTAAGAATTTACTCCTTTAAATATTTGATTATTCTAATAAATGGATGTTTTCTTATACAAGTAGGTTTATATTTAAAAATGGAAGAATCATCACAAGTAAAAGTTTGAGAGGTTTACAAACAAGAATTTCAACAATCACTCTACCAAATTGTCTAGTTAAACACTGATTTATGAGAAAGATATTCCTCAGATGAATAAAGGGAAGGGAAGAACTCAACGAATACGAACCATAAAACTCTGTGTGGAATCTATTAGGGCTTGAAGCCTCTTTGGTAGTTTGGAAAATGGAGCAGATGTTTCGCTGAACAGGAGACAATAAAGAGAATGAAAAAGCACAGCTGCATCTGTATCACTTTTTCTGACCTGGTATTTTTGAGAAAATTAAGTCAATTTTTATTTTCCATTTGCTTTAATTATGTTCTCTGTAATTAGTCATAGATGCTAATACTTCTAAAATATATGAGTAATATGAATAAACAATAATATAAATATTTAAGCAAGAAAAACATCAATAAACATCAGGATACATCTGGTTTTATCATTAGATGGAAAACCCTTTTGGATATTAGAGATTCTTGTAAACTGGAATTGCAAATGAGAAAATTGGGGTCTGTATTACAATGCACAGTAATTTTTTATGCTTCCATTTCTTTTGCCTTGCTGAGCTATCTATGTAAATTTTCCTGGGTTGCAGACATTTACTATACCTGTGGGTGATGACCAAGGTCAAAGTTGCACTATTCCAAGATATTACCAAGATGTAAGAAACATCATTAAGCCATTTTGAAAATGTGAAACATATTATGGGATGGAAAAAATATTTTGTATTATGTCAGTGAGAGACAAACCCAGGCAGATCTTCATCAGATACATCTACATTTGTTTTTACTTCATTATCTCATAACTACTAAATGTTTTACCTGGAGTCCTTTTCCTATATTTTCAATTATTTTTTTGGAGTTGATAGCATTATCAACATTTTCTGTCTTGTCTGTATGATTACATGTTTCTGTGTGCATATCCATATGGCTTGCTCTCAAGTGTTTCTGTAAATTGAATAAAATGTTTTCCTTCTTTTTGTCCATTACATAGTCGCATATCATTCCAGATATGAGCAGGTCTGATTCAAAAATTACTTTTATTCTTTTTCTGCCTGACTTTTTCTCAGAGAAGTAGAACATTCCAGCACTGTCATTTAGGTAAATGAATCACAATAGAAAAGAAACCTATGTTTTATAGGTTAATCTCAGTATTTTCACTCAGGACAGCAAAGGGTAGAACAAAAATACATCATGATCCTTGACCCCAGGAAACAATATACCTGAAGCAAAATTATTTGATTATGGAATGCAGGAGAAGACATGGAAGGGTAAAGGAGTCACCCAGACATTCCACTTCTGTCATGCTATCCTAGGAAATGGACTAGCACATTCCACAAAAAGAAGAGATTATGGAACTGTAGAGGATTGAGGACTGAGCTAATATCCTTGAAGAGATTATGGGCCTCAGAAGTGTCAGATCTTTTTTTTTTTCTTTTAGAAGATTCACAGAGCTTTACGACCATGCATACTGGAAAACTGCCCTTGTACTTGCTTTCAGGCCAGAGAATCTTCTAAGCATATATGACCAAATTTGCATCTTTTGAATGTCCTTGGGTCACGCCTGAAGCAGTGATGACAGTAGCTAGCGCTCTTTTCTTTCAAGGTTCACTGTAACCTATGAGTGTTCTCATTTTGTGGGTGAGAAAATATAAGTCTTGAGAAATTGAGCTACTTGCCAAAGATCAAACAAACCTTTAAATGATGGACTTGTAAATTCTAAATTTTTAGAATGATGGAGAACTCGAAGCCAAGTTCTTTAATGCCAATTAGTCAACTCTCTGTAATTCTGTGTATCTCCAAAGTTACATTTCAGTACAGTGAGTGGAGTCTTTCATTACCTCAAAATAACTATCCTTCCATTTACTGTGGATTTTTAGTTGTTTAAATGTGTCAAGTGCCTTAAATATTATTTTGCTCTGACTCTGCTGAAAATGAGAAAGAAAAAAAGAAAAAGAAAAAAGGAAGGAAGGAAGGAAAGAAGGCAGGCAGGAAAGAAGGAAGGATAGGAAGGAAGGAAGGAAGGAAGAAAGGAAGGGAGGGAGCAAGCGAGGGAGGGAAGCAAGGAAGGGAGCTAGGGAGGGAAGGAAGGAAATAAGAAAAATTAAATGACATGACAGCAGTTATGGACCTAAACCAAAATGTCTGAGGAAGATATTCTGTGCCCAGTTCCAGGAATTTTACAGAGGGCTGCACTTTCTTACTTTTACATGTATTAATAAATTTTCATTAAACCTTGGCCTTAAAGGAGTATCTTTTAAACTGATAAATTTTGAATCCTGCTACAAAGTGGTATGAAATAAATGGACTGTCAGTCTTACAATCTCTATTTCACTTGTAGGAGATGGGCTGGCATTGTACAGTAAAACGGGAGAGAGCAAACTGAGATAATTTCGCCATATCAATAAGGGAAAAGTGATTTGTGTGAGCCTCAGAAAAAGAGTAAACCGTATTTGAAAATTGCTTAAATCATTTAAACTTTTCATTGTTATCAACTTTAAAGCAAATCCTGCGTTAGAAAAACAGTAGGTGTAACTGAATTGCTTCTAAATGTCTTTTAGTGATTCCTTTTCGAGGCGAGGCATTAGAATAATTTTATTATAATTAAAAAATATACTTGGTTTTGTTTTGTCTATTACTTGAGATAACTGATGAACAGATTGTATAAAATAAAATAATTTTTGCTACTGAAATGTTGAGATGCTCAGGAATTTGCAAGGCTTTTTATAGGTATAACTTTCACGTCTATTTTTAAAGTTTATAAATTGTGTCTTAAAATAAAATGATTGAAGTCTATGATTTTTCTATTAGACAGTAAGAAAATTCATCAGGTCAAAGGTTTTAAGTAGATAATAAAAAACGTTTTGAAAAATTTTTATAAAATAGATTCCCAAATTATATCAAATCTCATAAGTGGAACAAAATTTAAAATATGAAAAAAAATTTTTTTGTTTTAAAATTTAAAAATAATCTCACAATGTTGAAGAGCACTACTAAATAACTGGGGTTTTACTTGCATATATTTTTTCATTTAGATTCATAGTTGCATGTCACAGTGTTAGGTTGGATGCTGAGAATTCAGAATCTCTTTCACCGAAAATTCAGTTGCCTTAAAAAAAAGATGAAATGATCTAAACTCTAGTAAATTTCATACTTGATATAGAATCTACTATTTCTTAAAAGTCATATATGTTAAGATAGCTACTATTTCA
Source organism: Plecturocebus donacophilus (assembly GCA_004027715.1). NCBI lineage: Eukaryota > Metazoa > Chordata > Mammalia > Primates > Pitheciidae > Plecturocebus > Plecturocebus donacophilus. The sequence continues at coordinate 14,186 of PVKP010006794.1, read as the reverse complement.
GGGTAAGACACAGAGAAACTGAAGCACCCTCTTCTGCCTACATTTGAGCTCTGCATACCCTCCGGTATCTCCAGGGTTTGAACGTGAAGCAAGTAGTTGTCTTTCCTTCGATTTTGTCACCATTGGCTTCATGAGTCACCTTGCTATTCCAAACAGTTTGCTCCTATTTTAGACCACTTTGTCCTAGATGTGAAACATGGTCTATTCTATTTGATTTACATATCAACAACAAAATAAACAAGCAAATAAAACCTAAAACAAAACCAACTTACGCATTTTGAGTATCTCTTATCTGAAATGCTTGGACCGGAAGTATTTCAGATTTTTGATTTGTTTGGATTTTGGAATATTTGCATATACATAATGAGATATTGGAGACAGTACTCAAGTCTAATCATAAAATTCATTTGCTTTATATTTACCTTATTCACACAGCCTGAAGGTAATTTTACACAAAAATTTAAATAGCTTTGTTATGAAACGAAGCTTGTGTATAGCAAACCATCAGAAAGTCAAGCTGTCCCTATCTCAGCCACTCATGTGGACAGTCTGTGATTGGCATCACCATCATTCCGGACCCTGAATGTATATGCTCCTGATAAGCAATCATTTATGACACTTATTCACACATATATATATATATACTTAACAGTAAAAAATACAACTTGTCGTTAATACAGTGACAAAATAATGTATCCATCGGAACTAAGCAGCACAGTCACCTCTCATTGCTATCCTCTTTTGAGTGACCTTACATGAGTACAACAGTATCTTGTACTCCTGCTTTTCTTCTTTCACCAGGAGGCAACCCAGTGCCTAATTTGGAGCAAAATGGCACTCAAAATGTTTTGGATTTGGGAGCATTTCGGATTTCAAACTTTCAAATTAGAGATGTTCAATCTCTATAATCGATTTTATTATGGGTCTGGAAAAATCAATACGGTTGTTTCCACAAGAGTACCAAAAAATACGATTAATTAAATCTTAAAAATGTAGTTTTTGAAAGCTCATTGGCCACTGTTCTCCACAGGTTCTTGGAAACCAGCAAGATGTTTGCTGGTTTCATCCACGGTTTCCTATCCTTGCTTTCTTTTGTGCTTTTCTCCACCACCAAATATACATAAATTTAAAACTACCTGCTTACCTTTCTGTCTGCTTCCAACATCTTTTAGAGCCTCATCTCTACTTTAAAGGATTTTCTCAATATATTCTGGAAAAAATATCCTTCCCAAATGGAACTATATGCTAGCTAATTTAATAATTTTTCAACAAGCTACTCTTTTTCTCTAGTAAAATTTTTTGTGGATCCCACAGAAGTCATTTCTAAATTTGCTTCCCATCTATGATGTAATTACAACAAAATGCATTCATTATGTAGTTAAAACTTTCATATATTCTCCCCAGTAGTTTCCCTGAAGGGGCTGATGCTGTATGTCAAATAATCACGAACACTGAAGATGCTATATTTTCTACTTGGCACAGAAAGTAAATGTTTTCTACCTTTCCGAGAGGGTGTATGATCTGATTTGTTCTGTTTTCTCTTTTTCCTAAGTGTCTGCTTTTCAAGTCTGTGAAGTCTTCTGCAGGTGGAGTTCCCAGCACGAGGGATCCTAAATATGGAAGTTCTGAGGTAAAAGGACGATGAGACTGCTCTGTTCTAGGACATTCATCTCTGCATTTTCACCTCTTGCTCTTATATTTAAACATCCTCTACCTTTCAGCTTGCGGTGCATTCTGTTGAGGTATATAGGTACATGGAATTATATGCATCCTTCCCCTTAGAATATTACTCCTCACACTAAATCTTAACCCTAGGACACTCTTCGCCAGGGCTGGGTTCGCTGTGCCAGGTAAAATTTCTGTGCATCAGAGAGGGTCACTGGGTCACTGGAGGATAAACAGCTGTTATTGCCACAGTATCTTCAGGGAAAAATGGAAATAAAGTTGAATTCTTGACTGTGTATGTGGGTCTGGTTTTAGATGCAAGTATCAGGAAATGAGATTATTACTCTGACTTCTACACTTTAACCTAGGCCCTCAGGCTATGGCTTCTGCTTTCTTTGAAGTGGAAGTTCTTAAATTTTTCAATTCTGTTCCTCAGCATTTCTAGACAAACTTTAACTTCTGCTTAATCAGGACCAAAGTTTTAAAACAGTGAGTTTTATTGGATCTAAGATGTCACCTATTGTATGTGTACCATTATTCTATGTAGCACAGATAGTGAGAAAAAAAGAGCTCTATCAATTTAACTATGACCAAATATTTTTGTATCACTTGCAGCTTTTATTTTATGCTTATTGAAAGACCTCTTTTCTTATATGTTACTCTTGTTCAAACCAAAAAAATGAAATGTAGGTAAAAAAATTACATGATTCTAAAACTAAAACTTTTTATTCAGAATTCAAATTTTTGAACGACAATTATCAATGTCTTTGTTTTTTTTTTTTCACATATACTCATCCTCTGTGGCTACATGAGCATTGCTGATCCAGCATTCCTCAAAAGAATTCTGCACTGTTTTCTCCAGGATTATTGTCTAAGCAGCTGACACCTATTCTATAATATTAAATATTTGATTCACATAAGTAGGCATTGACAACTACATCATATCTGCTCTTGAATGGCAACAATTATAAGTTATTCAAATTCAGACACATTGAAATCTGAAAAAATGCACCCATGAAATATATAGATGTGTTTTAGTTAGAAAATTCAGCTTCTCTGTCACTATAACTAAATGGTGGGAACTTCTGTTTCTTTCTGTCTAGGCTTCAGCTCCACAAGCACTACTGATCCACCATTAGTATATTTCCAGTGGTCAGTGGGAAAATTCCACATGTCAACAGAGTCCTCAGTGGCACAAGGGTTCATTTTGTCTAGAAAATCTTTCTTTCCTGCCACTATAACTAAAAGATGAGCATGTGTGTTTCTTCCAGCTGCGATTCTGCCTTAACAAGAACTTTTTTCCCAAGACTGGGAAACGTTTTAGAAAACAATGCTATATTCCTAGCACGAGGGATGCTGAATCTGGAATAAGTTCTGATGTACATGGACGATGGGGATTGTTTCATTCTAGGACATTCATCTCTGCATTTTCACTTCTTAATCATATAATTATATTCTCTATTTTCCAGTTGATGCTGTATTCTGTTGAGGTATATAGATACATGGAACGGTGTGCATCCTTTCCTATAGGATATTACTCCTTATGCTAAACCTTAACTCTAGAGCACTCTTCTCTAGGGCTGTGTTCACTGTGCCAGGAAAATTTCCATGCATCAGAAGGAGCCACTGGTAGACAAAAGGTCATTGGAGAATAAACAGCTGTTATTACCACAATATCTTCAGGGAAAACTGGAAGGGGGAAAAGTCTGTAGACCCAGCAGTAAACCATGCCCCCTTTTCTTGATTTCCTCAAAGGAAGCCCACAGAGCATTTGTGTGTATACAGCAAACTCTACTGCATTTGAGAGGAAGGAGGAAAAACACTGAGATGTAACAAGTAACTTAAACTGAACATTCTAGATTTTGATCCTCAGCAGCATTTTCTTGGAGACAGGCTCAGCTCTACTTTTAAGATCCTTGACGCTCTCTCATTCTGCCCTCCGGAAAGTCCTTTTCTCTTCCTCCTCTGTTCTCTTGCACATTCTAATTTTGATTTCTTTCTTTCCTAGAGAACTTTTTCTGTTCAAATCAGGGTATTTATCTTTAAAGCAGAAAAATGCTTCTTGGGGTCTTTTCCTATACAAATACCCCACATCACAATTATGCTCCATTGCTTCAAGGGGATTTTTTCATAGAAGTAGAAGATACTCAAATAAAGTTGCCATAGCCACATGGGCCACAGGAGTTCCATGGCCTGTGTGTAATTCTAAAAGGCTTCGTGAAAGGGCTAAGCTTGAACTAAAAGTTTAAATACAGAGAAAAGTAAAATAAGTCAGGTAGATATTGTGGGCAGGAAGTCAGAAGAAGTAACAGGGGTGTGAGAGAGAATAGTGCAATTGTTTTGGAAAGTTAGCTCTCTATAATCAGTTCTGATCAGTCAGAGACTTTAGCGTGATCTCTTCTGCTTCACTCCAACATGCTTGCTTCTGCCATCAATCCTTAATGATAAAGCAGATGCTCAATAAATCAGTTCACCGGCCAGTCTGCATTAGAGACCTTCTTTTTCAGCTCTGATTTCCTAAGCTCCATATAGGTTTTCATAGCTTCGGGATTGATTATGTGAATATATGGTAATTTTGTTCATTTTAAAATTTTCAACTATTCTGTGGTCATTCATCCTAAGGAATTACTATATTTAAAATAATTTAACTAAATGATCTAATACTTGAAGCAATCATTTGAAGAAAGAATATGTGTGTGTGTGTGTGTGTACATGTTTGTATGTGTATGTGATTAACAGTACAAGAGAAATTCTGGAAGAGAGGGTGAAAGGGAAATACCTCAGTGCAGACACTTGGAGAGACTGAATGTAGTAGCACAAAGTTAAAGGACACTTTAAGAATAGAGCAAAATAAGTTTTGGGTTATAGAAGTTGTTCCAAAGAAAAGAAATTGGGATAATAGTAAAATAAAATTTTTCATTTTGCTATTTTGTTTAGGTCTCTCATGAGAAATACAAGTATTTGTATGTATTTGAATTTCATAACATTACTCTTGCTTATTATTGAGGAAAATCGTGTGATAGAGGAGGGCATGCTCAGAATTTTCTGTTGCTTGTGTGGTGAGAAGCACACCAATTTATTTTCTGGTGGAATGAAATCAAGCATATTTCTGCAAAAGATTTCTGGCTCCCCTGAGCTTTCTGTTCAGGGACCACTGTTTGGAATAATTTCATCTTAATATGTTCCCCAACTTCTGGCTTTTTTTTTTTTAGAAATGCTTTTGTTTCATTGGTATGTGATACATACTTAACATATAGTTTGTGTGTAATAAATATATTTTAAATGCATGAATGATTGAATAAATGCTTGAATATGAAGTAAGTTCATCTTGAAGAAGAAAGAAAGGAGATATTTTGTTTTCCTATCAACTCTTCAGACTTCTTACAGTGGTCAAAAACAGATTTCTTATCTATGAAGCTGCTGCATGACCTACAAGTCTAGAAAATCATTCTAGACTTAAATTAAAAATGATACGACTTTCCTCATAAGTTCCTTTTACATTTAAGGATCTCTTCCATTCTTATAGACTATGAACAACAACAATAGCTGTGATATTAATAGCATTAGTTATGGCTAATATTTACATGTTATTCATTTTAGAGATTTTTCTCAAGAGCCAAAAACATGCCTCATTCTGACCATGCAACCTTATAGAGAAAATTCCTTTCTAATTGGTGGATCCTTATAGAAAGTTCTCTGCTCTCTTCTTGACATTTCCAAGAAATTTAAGACAGGTACTTTCTCTATAATGGAATTTCCCAACTGAGTTTTCCTTCTGTTTAACTCCCACTTGGCTGCATACTCTTTCATGAACTGTCATCTCTGCAAACTCTGCAGTTTTCAGGTAACATTATGCCTCCTATCTTGCAGAAAGAGCTCCTCCCTGCTGGCATGCAATACTTGCTTGCATTTGATTCCACTCCCTCCTAATAAATGTTTCTCTATTTTGGTAGTCACCCTAATATATCTAGTTACAATATGAGAAAAGCCCCAGACACAAAATATGCTAGCTACCTCATAAAATCAGGCTATAAGATGTACATAAATGTTAAATAACTCTTAGAAATTCCAATCTTTTGAACAGAATGTTTTATGCACATGGCAAACAAAAAAAAAATACTTGAGAATATTTAACACTTCACAAATCAATCAATGCATGTGTCTAAAACAAATTTTATATCTTCTTTAAGTTTATTTATTTCATGTTGTCTATATTTCTGATTTTACAGGAAAGAATGATCTTGAGATTGAGGTATAAGAAATTGAGTTGGAACAATGACCTATTCAATTCTAAAACCTTACATAGACTAAAGACACAATTTTATTCTTAAACAGGTTCTGCTAACTTCATTGCTCAAACAACATATCTTATACAGGTTTAAACCATCATGACTAATCTATGATTTCCTATTTAAATGATTATCTCATATGCCCCATTAGGTCATGATTTAAAATGTAGTAATATTGAATATGCAAGACAAATCTCTACTACTCTGAGCAACTCCGTACTTGATTGTAGGAAGTCCAGCATTTAATATTGCTCTTCCTTAACATTTGCAGTAATTCCCCAGAGGATACTCTATCTGTGCAGAACCTGGCTAGCTTGTCCTTGACAGTATTAGGACTCACAAATTTTCTACGTATTATAAAATGTTTAGCGTTTTTGTGATTGTAATATAATTTATCTTCTTAATTACCTACTGTAGAATATTTGGGGTTATTTTACACTTTTGATGTTATAAATTGAGCCAAATGACCATTATACTGAATATCAATTATCCAGGATAGAGGTCTTTGGAGATTTTACAGATTTGTCTCTTTCCACCTGCCAAGTGGCAGTATCTCAGTCTTTATCCTTTCTACATCCCCATGAACCAAGTAGTAATGCCGTGTTTATTATATTCTATCTCTTTCTCTTGTTTTCCTTTTTTTTTCTTTTTTGGTCTTGCCATCTCCTATGGGTTGACCTGACTGATGACCCACTTGTGTGACCTCAGTGATGGTACTGTCAGTCTTGAGGCTCTGTTTTCTCTTTGCTGTTACCTTTTGAAATTCATCAAGTTGACTGCTGATATTACATTCACCCCCTCCTGAATTCCATATGCATATTTCACATGGTTTTATATGCATCTCCATTTTGATGTATAAAAGGTATCTCATTGTTAACTTAAAAATCTGAATTTCTCTGTCCCATAACCTTCTCCTTTAGCATTTTCCAAAGTGCTGAATAACAATTCTATGTTTACAGTTGCCCAGGTCACAATTTGAGGCTGTCCTTGGCTCCCTTCCTCATATACCTCATATCTAATCAAGATCAATTTTTAATATGTTATATCGAATTTTTCTATTTCTCATTTTTTCATAGCTTCTCTCCTTCTTTCTTCATTCTTCATCTTGATTATTGCAATGCCTACCTAACTTTTCCCTTGCTTTAGTACTTGCTTCTTGAATACTCTATTCTAAATATGTAAGTTAGAGTTTTCTTATAGAATTATTATTATTTTATTTTATTTTTGAGACAGAGTGTGGCTCTGTTGCCCAGGCTAGAGCGCAGTGGCATGATCTTGGCTCACTGCAATCTCCGCCTCCCAGGTTCAAGTGATTCTTTTGCCTCAGTCTCCCAAGTAGCTGGGACTACAGGTACCCACCACCACATCCAGCTAATTTTTGTATTTTTTGGTAGAAACAGGGTTTCACCATGTTGGCCAGGCTGGTCTCAAACTCCTGACCTCCTGTAATCCACTTGCCTCGGCCTCCCAAAGTGATGGGATTACAGGCATGAGACACTGTGCCCATCTGTTTTATAGAATTATTAAAGCAGATCATTTTATGACCCTTCTTAAAACCTGTCATTTCTCACATCAGGAGGAGTAAATGTTAAAGCCCCAACAAAGGCCAAATTGACCTCACCTGAAAAGCCCATTTACTTCTTATCTCCTCCCCAAACTCTGTCTCTCTCCTGAACTGCATTAGTATTACCATTCTTGTTGTTATTTGCACATGTCAAGAAATGCCCTACTCGGAGTACTGGCATTTACTGTTTAATCTGATAAGAATATTAATATGATCTGGCTGTGTCCCAACCAAATCTCATCTTGAATTGTAGTTCCCATTGTCATGGGAGGAACTCAGTGGGAGGTAATTGAAACACAGGAGTGGGGTTTTTTCCATGTTGTTCTTGTGATAGTGAATAGTCTCATGAGATCAGAGGGTTATATAAAGGGCACTTCTGCAGCACATTTTCTCGTCTGCCTCCATGTAAGATCTACCTTTGCTCCTCCTTTACCCTCTGCCATGACTGTGAGGCCTCCAGAGCCATGTGGAACTGTGATTTCACCAAACCTCTTTTTCTTTATAAATTACCTAGTCTTGGTATGTCCCTATAGCAGCATGAGAATGAAGTATTACGGTAAATTTGTACCCATCGAGTGGGGTGCTACTGGAAGGATCCCTGAAAATGTGGGAGTAACTTTAGAACTGGATAACACGTGAGGCTGGACCAGTTTGGAGGACTCAGAAGAAGATAGGAAAATGTGGGAAAGTTTAGAACTTCCTAGAGACTTGGAAGGTTCAGAAGACAGGAAGATGTGGGAAAGTTTGGAACTTCCTAGAGACTTGTTGAGTGGCTTTGACCAAAATGCTAATAGTGATATGAACAATAAAATCCAGGCTGAGGTGGTCTCAGATGGAGAGGAAAAACTTTTTAGAAACTGGAGTAAAGTTCACTCTTGCTATGCAAAGAGACTGGTGGCATTTTGCCCCTGCCCTAGAGATCTGTGGAACTTTGATCTTGAGAGTGATGATTTAGGGTATCTGCAGAAGGAATTTCTAAGTGGTAAAGTGTTCAAGAAGAAACAGAGCACAAATTTGCAGCTTGACAATGCATGAGAAAAGCAAAACCCGTTTTCTGGGGAGAAATTCAAGCTCGCTGCAGAAATTTGCATAAGTAACGCAAAACCAAATGCAAATCACCAAGACAATGGAGAAAATGTCTCCAGGGCATGTCGGAGGTCTTAATGGCAGCCCCTCCCACATAGTTCTGGAGGCCTAGGAGGTAGAAATGGTTTCACTGGCCAAATCAACAGCCCCCTTGCTGAGTGCAGCCTCGTGACTTGATGCCCTGCATCCCAGATGCTCCAGCAATGTCTAAAAGGGGCCTAGTTACAGCTGGGGCCATGACTTCAGAGGGTGCAAGCCCCAAGCCTTGGCAGCTTCCATGTAGTGTTGAACATGCAAGTACACAGAAGTCAAGAACCAAGATTTCAGAGGATGTAGGCAGTGGTGTGCTGCAGGGGCAGAGCCCTCATGGAGAACCTCTGCTAGGACAGTGTGGAAGGGAAATGTGGAGTGGGAGCCCCCACATAGAGTCCCCACTGAAGCACTGCTTAGTGGACTGTGAGAAGAAGGCCACCATCCTCCAAACCCCAGAAGGGCAGATCCTCTGAGAACTTGCACTGTGAACATGGAAAAGCCACAGACACTGAATGACAGCCCTTGAAAGCAGCCAGGAGGAGGTCTGTACCCTGCAAAGCCACAGGGGCAGAGCTGCCCCAAACTGTGGGAACACACCTGTTGTATCAGAATGACCTGGATATGAGACATAGAGTCAAAGGAGATCATTTTGGAGCTTTTAGATTTGATTTCCCTGCTGGATTTCAGACATCCATGGGGCCTGTAACTCCTTTGTATTTGCCAGTTTCAACCATTTGGAATGGGAACATTTATCCAATGCCTGTACCTGCATTGCATCTAGGAAGTAACTAACTTGCTTTTCATTTTACAGGCTCATAGGCAGAAGGGACTTGCTTTGTCTCAGATGAGACTTTGGACTGTGGACTTTTGAGTTAACACTGAAATGAGTTAAGACTTTGGGGGACTATTGGGAAGGCATGATTGATTTTGAAGTGTGAGGACATGAGATTTGGGAGGGGCCGGGGGCAGAATGATATAGTTTGGCTGCGTCCCCACACATATCTCATCTAGAATTGTAGTTCTCATAATCCCCACATGCTGTGGGAAGGGCCTGGTGGGAAGCAATTGAATGATGGGGGTAGGTTTTCTTCATGCTGTTCTTGTGATAGTGAATAAGTGTCACGAGATCTGATGGTATAAAGGGCAGTTCTCCTGCACATGCTCTCTTGCCTGCCACCATGTGAGACATACCTTTACTCCTCGTTCACCTTCTGCCATGATTCCCCAGGAGAAGGAACTGCCATGTGGAACTTAGTCCATTAAACCTCTTTTTTCTTTATGAATTACCCAGTCTCAGGTATTTCTTCATAACAGTGTGAAAATAGAGTAATACAGATATTAACCTAGGAAATTACATAGCACAATGCAGGAGTAAAATAAACACTTACTAAATAAATAATGAACAATAGCGTGGGCATGTTATATTCTTACATAGGAATGGGGCCTGGGAGAATAGCAGAACTGGATAAAAATACTATTTGTTGATGTATTTGTTCATGGAATTAAACATGTCTCTTTTTTCCTTAGTTAAGACATGCATGTGAGCACATGAAGCTTTAAATAGTTTCTCTGTTAATTCACTAAGCTAGTTCAAAAATCATGATACATTTGTAGAATATCAGAATTGTTATCAAAGGAATGTGTTTATAGATCCTATGTAGGAATAAATCTAATAAAAATTATTCTACCTCCTTTGAAACCTAGTATAGAACTGTGTTATATAAGTCTTATACTTTGGCTACTAAAATCAAAGAAAATAAATAAGACAGATAGAGCAATCAAATAAATTTTAAAAAATTTTAAAAGAAACAACAGCAGGCCAGCACAGTGAATGAAAATTAATCCACATCAAGCTACATAGCATTGTGAAATTTTATATTTCTGGTAAAATAATCATGTAAGTTCCAAGGGAAAAGAGTAGATAGTTTGCATATAAAAATATTAGCAATAGTAATGGCTGCAAAACCAATGGCTTCCAACAGTGGAAGCTAAGGCAGGGGAAATATATTTTGAAAACTTTAACAGATAATGATGTCTAATTAAAATGTTTCACTTAGCTTAACTATTAATCAAGAATAAGAACAGAATGAAGATACTTTCAGACATTCAAAATTTTAAAAGCAATCATCTCTCATTACCTTTCACCAGAAAGTAATTTGATGTGTTTCAACCAAAACAAGGGATTAATCTAGACCAAAAAAAAAAAAAAAATCCTTTATAAAACAGGGATCCAATATAGGAGAGAAAAAAAAATCAAGGGAATACACAAGATACTGGTGAAGGGAGAATGACTGATGACAAAAGTATCTCTGATTTAGAGAACATGAAGGTCCATTTAGAGAAAGTAGAGGCCTCTGGGAATTCTCCAAGAATTTTCAAGTTTTTCTAAACAATAAAATTGACAAATTTCTGATGCATAGGAATAAATAGAACATTTAGATAACTGGAAGGAAGTTTGGAGTTGAGTTAGTGACATATGCACGGAAAAGCAAGCAAAGCAAAAGCTTAAAAATGATCATTCCAGGGAAGAAATGATGTGGGACATTGAAATCAGCAAAAGAATATATATACATGAGACAGAAAAGTATTTTCAGAATCACAATAATATTAACAGGCACTGCTGGCAGAGCCAAAATTAAGATAAAAGCTTACTGGGAATAGATACAGGAGTGGAAAAGATTGGGAGTAATATAGAAATGTTTTGTAATATGCCGTGTAGAACTCTTAACCTATTTTATGTAGCTAAGATGTGCATTCTTCATGTTTGCACAGGACTGTCGATGTTTATGTCTGTTGTCTCAGTATAATCATGAATAGCACAGCATTCATTCGCAAAGGAGTCTATAATTAATCAGTCTGGTTGATTATAGTGTCAACATGGCTGAGAGCAAAAGGGTTTGCTTTTTGCTCTTGTGAAATGCAGGGGTCAGTGGTGGTTGCATGACTGCTGCTGTTTTTTCTTTACTCCAGAATCAGGCTAAAGGAGCAGCTCCCAGTGCGATAGGCTGTTCCTGTGTAGAGCAGAAAGAGCAAGAAGGCAGCAAGAGGATAAAATGGCTCTTAAAGCTGCTATTGGAAAAGGGACACTTACTTCTGCTCACATTTAACTGGCTGTGGTGCGTCACACATCCAAACCTTTTGTCAGTGGGGGGGGTAACAAGGAAAGAACTTCTTGTTGCATTACAGTATGTGGAGTTGTATAGTCCTATAAGGAAGAGGGTGTCATTAATGAAGAGCCAAAATACAATCTGTCATGGTATACATCTGGAAAAAAATACAAAATCAGTAGATAATATATGAATAACAGATAAATAACAGCCAGGAAAATCTGGCTGTGAAGTACAAATAGATAATATTTGCATTGTGCTTCTTACTTCATACTGGGTTTGCACAGACACAGTCACATTTGATTCTCACGTCATCTTTACTATCCATTTAGAGGTGATGAAATTGACATTAAAGATTACATAACTTGACCCATGATAAAAATAATCACTTTAACAGACTCTTATCCTCCAGCTGAATTTCTATCCTCACTCATTCTACTTGAACATTCATTTATTCATTCCTTTATTTAACTAACAGTATTTTAATATTTACTTGTGCTAGTGAGAAAAGTTTTTGTGCTTTTTTAGAGCTCAAAATCATGTGGTGGAGGCAGAAATGCACTCAAATCATTGCTAAAGAGTGAGTTAAGTGCTACCAAAGGTAATGCAAAAGGCTAAAATAACACTTAAGATGTGCCTGCGGGTGTGCGACATTTAGATCAGCAGAGAGTTAGAGAAGAGTGTGAATCTGCCAGGTTGCTCTAGAGGGAAAGAGGAAGAGATGAGGATGGATAGGGAAGGGGAATCATGAGGGAAATCGTCACATTATCATAATCTGAAAATATACACAGGGTGGCAATTTGATTACTTGCTTTTAGGAACTGAAATTCTTTTTGGAAGTTACATGTGCAAATGTTATCTGGGTAGTGTAACACATTAAGCTATTTTTGGTCACACATGCTCAAGTTATTTTACCCCATTAGCTGATTGTTTACAAAGCAGAATCCTGGATGCATGTGACATAGATTAGCTCATTCTGGAAGACGAAAAGGCTTCAAAGATGACTCAGGTGAAAATGATCTTTCCTGAGAAAGTGACATGAGCTCTTGGACTTTGAAGTCAAAGCAAAGGATAAATGAAGATGCATAATAGAATAAGGAATAAAAACCGAAATATATGTCTTCTCTGCAGTTTTCTCTGAGCGGAACCTTCGAACTTGAAATTGTGCAACAGTGAATCTTACGTCTCATTATTGGCTGTGCTTTATTCCTTACTTTCAAGTGCTAGATATAAAAGTCTGTGCTTAAGGAATCTCTAACTAGAGGAATCAGGGAAAATAAGCATGACAGCTAAAATGCACAATGAGAGGCAACGCGGAAGACTCTGAATGCCTTAAGGAAGAAATAAAAAAATGCAGAGTAGGAGAAGCAGCAGCAAAAGTGGGAAGGGCCAGGAACTCTGGAGACAGTAAAGGCACTGGAAAGATAGGCAGGCTCAATCTCAATAGAGCTTACATTGTGTGAGGATAAAGTTTTCATTAAAGTCACGGAGGCTTTGATAGCGGAGAAGCCCAGAATAACCAAGAGCCACATCTGCCGCATAAGATCAATGCCATTTTAAAGCAGCAGGATAAACTGGATTGAACTGAATCTCCTGCTGTGATTTTAACACTCCCTCTACTCAGTTCTTCCTAAGCGAAGCTTCCGAGGTGTTACAGGAGCTTTTTGTGTCAGAGCATCTATAGGAGGCTATCTGGTTGTTGCTGCAAAATAAACGTGCAAAAGCATTTGGTTATTGCCTTATCTCAGATTTATGCTCACTGATTTACCAGGGATTTCTCCACTTTTTTTTTTCTAGAAATATTAAAGTGTGAAATACTTGAACTTTCATTCACAAGTTATCAACAACATAAACGCTATTCAAACTGAATGGTATTTGTTATCAGCTAAAACTCTATTCTTCCTAAACATGAACACACAATACCCATGTTTGAATATTATTGTATACAGATGTATAAATATATATGTGATATATAAATATGTAAAAACATATAACAATGAGAAAATATATTATTTCTGGGATTGAGAGATACATTTAAAAACTTGTTATATTTTTATTTATGTATTTATTTATTTTTGAAACAGAGTCTCTCTCTCCCAGGCTAGAATGCAGTGCCCTTACCTCAGTTTACTGCAGCCACTACTGTCTCCTGGGTTCAAGCAATTCTCTTGCCTCAGCCTCCTGAGTAGCTGGGACTACAGGCGTTGGCCACCACCACCCACTAATTTTTGTGTTTTCGGTAGAGACTGGGTTTCCCCATGTTGACCAGGCTGATCTCAAACTCCTGACCTCCGGTGACCCACCGACCTCGGCCTTCCAAAGTGCTGTGATTGCAGATGTGAGCCACTGTGTATGTCCTATAATTCGTTTTAAAGCTTAAATCCCCTCCTCTCCCCTTCACTCCCTCACTCCCCTTCCCTCCCTCCCTCCTCTCCCCCTCCC